>RJWM01005471.1:0-91679 GCA_004363535.1 Dasyprocta punctata | reverse complement strand
GGTGGTAGTAGGAGCTAGGTAGAGACAGGCAGGGCCTCCTCATCCCTGATCTTGACCTTGATGGGGTCCTTTGGCAGCATCAGCTCCTGGATCATGATGTACATGGGACATTGTGGGTCGAAGCAGTTTTTCTGGAGGAGGAAAAGTTGGCAGCTGACAGGAATGAAGATTAGTCTTCTATGAGAAAATAGATATCCTAGAGCAGGACAGGTGAGAGGGGCTAGCAGACATGGAGTGAATAACACTTGATCTTAGGGAAAGAGGAATACAGTGTATGTTGTAATTTTAAAAAAATAAAGGGGGGTCAGGGATGTAGCTCAGCAGCACAGGGCCTACCTAGCAAGCACCAGGTCTCAAGTTTGATTCCCATACCAAAAAATGGGATTGTAAGCCTGTCAGAAACGGGAAGGCAAGGGCTGGGAGTTTGGCTCAGCGGCTTAAGCACCTGCCCTGGCAGGTGCGAGGTTGTGAGTTCGATCCCCAGTGCCGGGGGAAAAAAAAAAAAAAACGGGAAGGCAGAGGTACCTGTAGCTGTGGTGAGAAGGAGAAACTCACCGCCAGGGACAACCACAGCAGTCCCACTGGGCCCTTGGATGCACTCTTGGGTTTGGAGAACTGTGCCTGGTACTGCAGTGCTGTGAGGAAGCCCTCCAGCCCTACCTCTGTAATGCGGTTTCCTAGTAGCAGGAGATGGCCTGTCACACCCTCGGAAGCCTGCTTCTTTAGCTCCCCGTCCCCAGACACCTCCCCTACACCAGGGCCACCTTTCCCTGAGCAGCCCTCCACCCCAGCTTCTTGTTTCCTGTCAGACTTCCCTTCACCTTCTTCATTCCCCCTCTCCCACCTGTCTTACTGTCCTCAGCCTCCTCCCTAAACCAGCACTTCCCCTCACCCCCTGGCCCATGCACGGGGGCCTCAGACATGATGCCCAACTATGGGAGAACCAGGTATGCCCCCTTAGAGTTGGGGTGGGCATCCTCCTGACAGGAGCTGCAAGGGGTGGGGGGCAAGGAAGGTCAGCAAACATACGGAGGAGGTTGAGGTACAAAAGGACCTTGTTCCCAGGCATGAAAACCTTCCCATCTCGGTGCTCCACGGGCTCCAGGAGAGGATTGATCATCTCTGTAGCTTCTGCAACCAGCTGCTAAAGCAGAATACTAATTGCAGCAGAGGAGAGGGAAGCTGGTCAACAGGCCAGTCATTCATTCATTCAACATACATGTTTTGCGTGCTGGCTAGAGTCCAGGATCTGTCCTAGGTGCTGGGGACACAAAGATAAATAAGCCCATACCCTCTAGAAGCTCCTTAGTGTGCGGGAGCCCAAGTAAAATAAGAACTCATGCCGTGGCCCCAAAAGAGGTACGATGGGAATGCTATGGAGTGCAGTGGGGGAACTTGTAGCCCCACATGGGGGTGGGAACAGCTGGAAGATGTGCCTGTGAGTTGCAGTGTGAAGGTATTAACATTCTTAGGTGAAGGAAGGGGAGGGGAAGCCATTCGAGCAAAGAATATGGTGGATGCAAAGGCTCTGCAGCCAGGAAACAGCACACGGAATTTGACTTATAACAAGTATTTGCTAACACTGGAGCAATGGCAGCGGACAGGAGCAAGATGACAGTGGAGGCACATGAAAATGGACTAGTGAAAAATAGCCTGGTCAAGACAGGCTGAGGCCACAGTGGTTTTCCTCTGTCCAACTTCCTGTTCTGAGTTTGTCTTAGGGGACAGGGGAGACTCCTACAAGTGGCTGGGGTCCTTCCCTCCCTGGGAGGGGTCAGTGGGGCTGGGCCAGAGGAGAAGACAAAAATACAAGGACACAGACCTCTGTGTCTGTGCCTGACAGGTTGGAGAGCTGGAAGTGTGAAGTCAGCACCTCGGGCAGATTTTTGAAGCACAGAGCAGGTTGGTGTTGAGCAGGAAAAAGGAAAGGGGTGAAAGAGAAGGCCCTTGGTTCCCTGTGCAACTGCCCGAGCAAATGGTGGAGCTGGTGGCCTTCGGAGAAGCAGCTTCAGTTGGGACAGCAGGTCTAAAGTGTGGGCAACAGCTAGACAAGAAGAAGAAGGACTTGTCCAAGTCAGGAGGGGAGGGAAGCACTGAGCTCCACTGCTGCCACAGCAAACTCAGGCTGGGATGGAGGAGCTTTCCAGTATGATGGAAACAGGAGTGGAGGGAAAACTATGAAAGAAAGTGACTCCTGCTACAGCCATGGGCAGGAGACCCCATCCCAGGAGGGGCCAGGGCATTAGAGCTCCTGAGGAAGCCTGGACCCCACTTCTGCTTCTGCAACTTACCTCGGATTCCAAGAGGATGCTGCGCTTCTCTTTGCTCCCCGTTTTGGCCCCTTTCCCCTTGCTTGGTTTCTGCTCAGGGATGGTTACCTCTGTGGCCAGAAAGGAGCCAGAATGCATAGTACAGACCTCGGGTACCACCCAGGTTCCCCAAGGAGAACGGGTGAGGTGAGACCATTAGACCCTAAGAACTTTGGGTTTGAATATAAACAACTGCAAGTCCCCCCAGTTAGGTAGATGGGCACCTCTTCTGAGAACAGGGCCATCAGGATCCAGCTCTGGGGTACGAGCTGTAGAAGGAAGGGGAGCCACCATGTCTGGGCTTTCCACGTCATCACTGTGAGAAGGAAGTAAGGCCCAGAGGGGCATGAGCAAAACCAGTTCCTGGCAGGCACCTCCAGGCCAGGAGCCTCCACTGCTTTTTCCTCCTTCACACAGGGAAGGTGACAGCCAAGGGGTATCTGCACTTACTCCCCTTGCCTGGCTTTGTGGTGTCTTCTTTCTTAGGGGTTCCTTGTGTCGGTGACTTCTCCTTTTTAACCACTTCCTATAGCGAATATAAGATGAGCAATGAAAGTGCTGCCTCCCAGGGAATGGGCAGTAGGTATGGGAAGCTCTGGGTGGAGGTAGACCTGAGGCCTATTTGAATTCCTTTCTTCCCCTCCCTCTGGACATCTTGGAGGTCCCTCCTGGACCACCCAGCTCTCCCCAAGCACACCTACCCCTGGTTTCTCCTTTTTCTTGATCAGGCCCTTAAGGGTTTTCATTGACTGCATCTTTTCCACCAGTGCCACACTGCTCATCCCCCCCATCTGAGGCTTCTCCCGTTCCGTTTTGGCATCTGCTTGTCGAGGGGAGGTTGGCTGTGCTCACAAACAGGATAAAGGAGCAGCTAGATCCCCTCTTCAAAGGGGGATGGTGATGAGTCTCTGGGCAGCAGTGGTGCTGAGCACCTGCCACCCGTCTACCTCCCAGAAGGTGAGGACAGTTTGTCAGGGCCTCCTCCGAGCTGGGGAGCTGTTCTGAGGAGTATCCAAGGGGTGGGTGGGGATGAGCTAGGAAGCAAGGTGGGGCACAGACTCCTACTGACTGGGGATTGCTGTCACTGAGCTATCTGCTGGGCACTATTGTAAGTGCAGTCCATGAATTAACTCATTCAGTCCTATAAGGTGAGTATCATTATTCTCATTCAAAAAACAGGCAGAGGGGTTAAGTCCCGGGTCACAAGCTGATGCGTGGATGAGCTGGATTTCAAGTCCGTGGGCTGATCTAGCACTTGGTACCTTAACCGCACACAAGGTGACTGTGCTGCTGGAGCCCACCCCACAGAGGTCGGAAACTAGAGGCTCCCGGCTGGGCTGACAGCCGCCCTAGGTGGTTGCTCACCGATCGGGACCGCTCCAGTGTCGCCTTTTCAAGCAGGAGGCGCCGGCGCTCCACCACCTCAGGGTGTGTCAGCTCAAAGGGGCGCAGGACCTGGGGCAAGACCAGGCCTTGGTCAGACTCAGGGAAGGCGTGAAGGAGGGGGGCACCCTGTATCCTAGTGGGCCACCCACCTCAGCCAGCCTCAGGGCGCCCTTGTCCTGGATGCGGTTGTGAGCCAGGGACAGCCAGAGCAGTGAGCGATTCAGCCGAAGGCCCTGCGGCGAGGGCGGGGTAGGGACGAGGTGAGCTGGGAGCTGAGCACCGGGTGCTGAGCCGAGCGCCGGGAGAGAGCACCCCCACCCCAACCTCCCCAGGCACGCACATCTGCCAGGTGAGCTGCGCCCTTGTCCCCGATAAGGTTGAAGGCCAGGTTCAGGGACACCAGAGTCCGGTTGCTGCCATGTAATGTGGACAAAGCCTGGCCCAGGAGCTGTGCACCGTGGTCGTCGATGTTGTTGTTCCGCAGAGATAAGTGAGCGATCCTGGGCCGAGAGGGAGGAGAGGAAACCCCCCACACTGCTGGGCACCCTCAGGGTCCAGAGACTTGAGACAGGGATGGAGGGACAGGGCAGGAACAGAGAGCCCCCAGGGAGACGCCAGAGCATAAGGAAGGGTGGGGGTTAATTCCTGTCCTGGAATAGGGGACAGGCCCAGAGAAGGGCTGAGGGTGGGTGGCCTCACGTGCTGTCCATGGCCATGAGCTTGTGATAGGACTGTTTTGGCAGTGGGTTCCCCTCCAGAGACACTTTCCTGCAGATGGGAAAAATCTGAGAACCAGGAGAGACCGCTGAGGTCAGGTAAGGGAGAAGGACAGAAAGCAAGCAGGGAAGCAGCTGGGAAACAAAAGGGTAGAAATCCATGGGACAATTCTCCAGGCTAAAAGTGCACAGGTGAACTCAGACGTGAAGGGACCTCGCCGCAGGCTGACCATGGTGAGGTGGTCTCTACAGTGGCCCTCAGTGACCCTCAGCTTCTGCCATCCAGGCTCTGTGTGACTCTGTCCCCTTCACTGTGGCCAGACCTAGGGAATCACTTCTAACAAACAGAATGTGGCAAAAGCAATGAGATATCACTGCTAAGTGCTGGTCCCACATACAAGTCACCATGGCCTGTACCTCCAGAGCTCTCTGGCACTCTCCCAAATGCCCTGTCACAGGACGTGCAGATACCTGGCATAGCCAGCCGTGGTGGTACACACCTGTCATTACAGCACTCTGGAGGCTGAGGCAGGAGGATCACCCCCAGTTTAAGGCCAGCCTCAACTATATAATGAGACCCTATCTCAAAAACCAAAGGAAAAAAATCAACAAGCAAGCAGATGCCTAGAAGAGGCTTCCAGTCAGTCACACAGTAGAGCCAGGAAGCATACTCTTCACTCCAGCCTCACCACAGCCCTAGCCAATAGCTTTACTGCAACCTCAAAATAGACCAAGCAAGCACCCAGCTAACCAACACCCAGATGATCTCATAGAACCTATGAAGAAATAAGTTTGCTGTTTGAAACCACTACATTTGAAAGCCATTTTGCTACCCAGCAACTGATAAATTACTGTGTGACCCCACTATAGACTAAGGACTTCTCCAGTAGTACTGAGAAAATACAGGTCTTTTTGTATCATAACAAAAACTGAACCACAGAATAGAATTTTTTTTTTAAGATAGAGTCTTTCTATATAGTCCAGGCTGGCCTTAAACTCAGAGGGATCCTCCTGCCTCAGTCTCCTGAGTGCTAAGATCATAGATATGTGTCACCACACCCAGCTGAAATTTCTCAAATGTTTTCTCCCATGATTTGTCTTTTTTTTTTTTCCCACAACCATTCAGGCTGCCTTGCCCTTCACATAAACTTACTGTATTTTAAATTATTTTTATGCTGACATCTGACTTATCCTTACATAATGAGTTCACACAGTTCTTTCTCTGTAGCTGAATCATTTCTAGTTTCCATGGTGGAATGAAATGTATGCTTCATGAGGTTCTACATGGCATACTATGGACCCAGCTAGAGAAGCCACAGTCCCTCCCCTAAGGAGCATCTGGCCCATCCTGGAGTGAGAGACAGGCAAGCCCCAGGATACAGAGAAGTCAAGCTGCAAGTGGGTAGACAGCCAAGTCAGTTCGGTTCTTTGCATACCAGACCACACCTATAGCTAAGCCACCTCTCACCAGGCTCCTGCTCTCCTGTGCAGGAAAGCCCTTTCCCAACACCCAGCCTGGTCTGATCACAGACCTCCAAGGAAAAGCCCAGCACCAACTCCTCCAGGCAGCCGCCAGGTCTTTCTGCCCCCTTCCAAGAAGTGGGTGGCACTGCTTCACCACCACTGCCCTCACTGCCCTGCCTTATCTACTGCTGGGTCCTTTTCTCTGCCTCCCTGGCTGTGAGTTCCTGCGAGATGCGAACTGTCTTCCCAGCCTTGGTCCTGGGCCAAGGAACAAGGGAGATGACCTCCAGGGAGAGTAGATGATAGTGGGGCTAATGGACAGGAGAGGGTGAGGCCCCAAGGACTGGGTTCTTTGGACACTAGTGAGGCTGAAATGGGACTGAGTCTTGTCAGGGGAGAGCTTCCGGACCCAACAGACAGGGACTCAACCCTGTGCCCTCCAGGATGCCAGGCCCAAGAGCAGAGACTTGCCACTTCCATACCAACTGCTCCCCTGACATCCACCCAGCCCAGCTGCTCTCCCCTCTGCTGACCTGAGCGTTGGTGAGCACAGAGGCAGGAGGGTGATGAAGGTGCTCAGGCTGTCATCCGTCAGCCCTACTTTCCACAAGCTGCAGTCAGCAGAAAATACAGAAAGAGCAAGCGGTCACCTGCTACGAGGATTCCTGCCAGTCCTCCAGCAGGCCCTTCCTGCCTTCCACCCCACACTGCAGTCCTGGCGTGTGTGTGTGTGTGTTCCTGAGGACTGAACCCAGGAGCTTTGCACCTAGCCCTTTTTAAATTTTGTACTTTGAATGAATGGATGAATAAATAAATAAATACTGTGTTCTGAGACAAAGTCTTTTTAAATTGCCCAGGCTAACCTGGAACTTTTTTTTTTTTTTTTTTTTTTTTTTTTTTTTTTTTTTTTTTTTTGCGTACTGAGGATCAAACTCACGACCTCGCGCTTGCCAGGCAGGTGCTTATGCCGCTGAGCTAAATCCTCAGCCCTGGCCTGGAACTTTTGATCTTCCTGCCTCAGCCCCCCAGGGTGCTGGGATTCTGGATAGTCTCCCCTTTTTTGTATCTATTCCGAGCCATCAGTAGCGCAGCTCATACTCTGACCCTTTCCCCATTCAGTATCCTCACTTAATGGCCTGAAGCTGGCTGAGGGAGGGCAGGCAATTTGAGAAGATCCCCAGAATTCGGTCCTCCACCTTCCAGCCTGCAGAGGGAGAGGCGGGCCTTAAGTCTGGGGGCGGGACCTCGGGTATGGGGGTGGGGTGGGGCGGGGTAGAGTAGCGGTCGGCTACCACGGATGTAGATCTCCTTCACCGCCTTGCCGTCATCCTGCTCCAGCTCCACCTGGATGGTGGGCCGGAAGAACACGTACTTGCTCTCCAGACTGTTGAGGCTGCAGGATGCCGACAACCGCTGGTCCTCTGGAAATCAGGTGAGGAGGCGGGAGGCTGTCGCACCCTCCGGGAACCCCAACCTCGCACCGCCCCCAGCCCGGCCCTGCACACTCACAGCCCCATGTTCAGCCACTACCACTCACCGAGGTTGGGTTTTTCCGACGTGGAGGCGGAGGAGTCGGAGATCGGGTGCGGGCGCGGCCGGGTGACGACCTTGGGGAAGTCGGTGTAGCCCGAGCGGGCGCAGAGCTCAGCGAAGTCGGCCTCCAGCACTCCGGTGCACTGGTATTCCTCTGCGGGTGAGCGGGAGGGCATGTCGGGCACTGTTGCTGCCAGCAGTACCGCAGCCGCAGAACTATTCAAGTCTCTGAATAATCACATGTCACGAAAACCAAACTGGTTATTTTGTGTTACATGCACTGACAGAGCAGCTGCCATGACTGGACAGTTTTCTGTAGGTCAAAGAGGTCACTTCCAAATGTGACACACTTCCACTGTGTCATCCATAGAAAAAGGCTGGCTAGATGAAAAAACGTCACCTGAACTTAAAGTTGTTTGCAAGATGTGATTGATGTCATCAACATTAAAGTGCATGCTCTTAACTCACATCTGTTCAGGAAGCTGTAAGAAGAGGGGTGCAGGGCACATACCTCTTCTCTATACCCAGAGATGCAGTGGCTCTCTAAAGATAGATCACCAGCAAGAGTCTCTAAGTTAGGAAAGCAGCTCTAGAGATTTCTTTTAGAAAAATAGTCACTTACCAACAGCACATGCAGTGACACAAAAGGATCTCAAAACTTGCTTACTTGTGTGACTTTCAACCTCAATCTATGGCAAACTCAATCTACCACTTCAGGGGAGAATTACAGCTGTAGTTAAACCAGCAGATAAAGTGACTGCATTCAAAGCCAAACTGGAATTATGAGGGTGATGAGTAACCTTTGTTTGTTTGTTTGTTTGAAACAATCTCACTAGGCAGTTCAGGTGGGCCTTGAACTCACTGTGTAGCCTAGGCTGACCTCAAACTCACAGTGATCCCTCTGCCTCATCCTCTCAAGTGCTGGGATTACAGGTGTATGATACCACACCAGGCTTAAACATTGAGGGTTTTGTTTTGTTTTGTTTGTTTGTTTTTGTTTTTTGTGGCACCAGCAATCAAACTTACAGCCTCATTCCTGCCAGGGCAGGCGCTTAAGCTACTGAGCCAAACTCCCAGCCCTGGTTTTTTTTTTTTTTTTTTTTGCACGGCACCAGGGATTGAACTCACAACCTCGTGCCTCACAGACAGGCACTTAAGCCATTGAGCCAAACTCCTGGCCCTAGTTTTTTGAGACAGGGTCGCACTATGTAGCTCAGGCCAGCCTTATGCTCACGTTGTAGCCCAAGCTGGCCTTGAACTCACAAAGCTCCTCCTACCTCAGGCTCCCGAGTGCAGGGATTAACGGCATGCGCCACCACGCCCAGCTTTGGCCCTAGTTTTTTGAGGCAGGATAGCACTATGTAGCTTAGGCCGGCCTTGCGCTGGCGTTGTAGCCCAAGCTGGCCTCGAACTCAAAACATTGGGATTTTTAAAATGCTTCAAACATTAGCAGAAATTTTGAAGGAGATTGAGTCAGGGCCTTCTTTCTTCCAGCTGGTACATAATCATGTAGCTCAGCTTTCAAAAAGTTTGAACATGACTTCCCAGTCACAAGAGACCTCCAAACTGGGAAGGAATGGATCTAGGACCAATTTGTAAATTGGGGGACAACTCTGTCCATGCTACAATAGGATCAGTTGCGTAAGGTCACAAGTGACAGTGGTCTTTGAAGTGTGTTTGAGACAATTTCAAATCTCCCTACATTCTGGAATAAAGTCTTAGATTGCCACAAAAGCACTGAAAAGCCTGCTTCCATTTCTAACATTCTGTCTTTGTGAAACAGGGTTTTCTGCAATGACGGGGACAAAAATGAGGTTACAGAGTAAACTGGACACAAGCAACACACTTTGGGTGTCACCGTCTCTCATCATTCCCAGATAGGACTGTGTAGTTGCAGGAGAACAAATCAGGGCTCCCACTGATTCTGCATTATGGTAAGTTGTATAATTATTTCATATGATACCAGGCAGGAGGACTGCCATGAGTTTAACACCAGCCTAAGCTACATGGTGAGTTCAAGGCAGGCCTGATCTACATAGCAAGATCCTAT
The DNA here is from genome assembly GCA_004363535.1 of Dasyprocta punctata. NCBI lineage: Eukaryota > Metazoa > Chordata > Mammalia > Rodentia > Dasyproctidae > Dasyprocta > Dasyprocta punctata. The sequence goes on along the minus strand of RJWM01005471.1, from coordinate 82,221 downwards.
CTCAAAAAAATTATTTCATGTAATAATGTAATATCAGAAATAAAGTACACCAAAAAAAAAAAAGAAAGAAAGAAAGAAAGAAAAAAAAATAAAGTGCACCATAAATGTAATGTGCTTGAATCATCCTGAAACTATCCACCACCATCCCATCCATGGAAAAATTGTCTTCTATGAAATGGGACCTGGTGCCAGTTCTGCTCAAGGAGATTCTATCCTATCTTATCGTCTCACAGTGAGATGGTATCAGGCAAGTTTAGATAATCAAAGCATTTTTCCAAGTAAAACACCTTCAGTTCAAAGACAAGAACTTACTGTCCTCTCTGATGGCAAAGCTGTCAAATTTGTATCAAGAAGCCATCCAGCCGGGCGTGGTGGCACATGCTTATAATCCCAGCACTCAGGAGGCTGAGGCAAGAGGATTGTTTCGAGTTCAAGACCAGCCTGGGGCTAAAAAGTGAACTCAAGGCCAGCCCAAACTGCATATCGAGACCCTGTCTCAAAAAAGAGGAAAAAAAAAAAAAAAAAAAAGAAGCCATCCAATAAATTGTGCTTTGTTCAGGTTGAGGTTCTATCACTTGCAACAAAGAGCCAACCCCTATTTATACGACTTAATATGACTTATATGGTTTTGTTTTCTTTTTCTTGAGAAGGTGAATTACGTGAAAGGACTGTGTCCATTTTGTTCTCTGAATCATACCTGGCCTCAAAGCAGACATTCAAAAAATAATGGTTGAATCTGTATGACTGCTTAAGACACCTCCCGGCAGACCTCGCCTCCAGCATTCCCTGGGTCTTCCCCTCATCTCATGTTTTATCACATCGTATTGTGCTTGTCAGTATCCAAAACCACAGTGTGGCTTCTTTAAGACCAAGTTCAACCGCCAAGCCTGAGGCTCAGGAACTCGGCCTGGCTGACGACCAGGGAGAGGCGGGTGAGAAGGCGCAGAGTCGCACCTGCGGCCCGGTTCCCCTGACCCCGTGGCCAGCCTAGCGTACCCGGGTTTTTGAGTTCTTCCTCGCCCATCAGCTGCTGAACGGCCGCCGGCTTCTCCTTGGCCGCTCGCTCCCCTTTCTTGGTCGTCGCCCCGGACGACTTCTGGGTCCCAGGACGCGGGGTCTTGGCTGCCGTCCCCGGTTCACTCGACATGCTGGTGCCTTTGCGACCTTCGTGCGAACGGTTAGGCAGAACAGGATTCTTGTGAGGCTCAGCCTGGTGATAGCTGAATTAGAGGTCTCCGTTCCGCGGGCACCCACGAGCAGCCAGCTGCGTGAGTCCTACGCGTCCCTCTCCCAGACAACCACGCGAGGTGGGCGGGCCGAGGCGGTGGAGAGGGCGGGGCTGAGCATAAGGGGCGTGGCCGGAGGGGCGGGGCTGGTTAGTGGCAGGGGCGGGGCTGACCAGAAGGATGGAAGGGATGGCTGGAAGAGGGGCAGGATAACCATGGAGGGGCGGGGCCCGGCCCGTGGCAGTCACTAGTGAACCCTTGAGCTCCTGGGCTGATAATTTGAGCAGAGGGATAAGAGCCAGGGTGACCCAGAACCTGGGCTGCACCATAGTGGAGGGAGCAGAGTGGAACCACAGCACAGAGGGCAAGGATGGGCTGGCGCCGGGCAATCCAAAGCCATCCTGGGAATTGAGCTGGCAGAGCAGGGTCAGGCAATCAGGGGACACTAGGGAGAGTCCAGGTAGGGACAAGTCCACTCTCTAGGGTCTACCCACCTACCATATAGAGAGCACCATGAAAAAGACCAGACTCACCCACCCTGAGAGTATAGTGCTGGGTTCCACTTCAGTGCAACTGTTTAGTCTCCTGGAGGTCTGGGAGCTCAGGCCACTAGCCTGAAGACGGATCCAAACCCCAAGTGGTTGCCCTGCTGGGCCCTTTCTGAGTGTACTCTCTTCCAACGCCTTCCCGCCTCGGCCTCAGAACTCCACTGTATTCCATGCACCTGGGCCTGCACCCTCTCCTGAAGAAAGCCCACCCTTTGAGGGGCCTCTGATAAATGAAGTCTATTGCTGTCAGAGCGCACGATGTGCTCACCTGTGGTAGCACTTACCACAATGTCATTTACACTTTAATTCACACAGCCACGAAGTGTTCTGGGAAATATTTATTGAGTGCCAAAGGTAAACAACACTGAGCATAAACACAGGAGTCCTGCCTTCAGTAGAGAGGCAGAAAACAATGCAATAATCACACGAGCAGTAAGAAATCACAGAGTGGTGCTTGCCCCTTGCTGGCCTTCTACAGGGATATCGATACCATTCAGGAGGGACACACTGGGCCCACAGGTGACAGGAGGAAGAGCACCATGTCTTGCAAGCCCTTTGGGTAGGAAGAAGTGTGACAGGCAGCAGAACCTGGGGCCAGTGTGATTAGAATAGAGAACTAGAGGACACAGTTCAAGATGGTGCTGGAGAGACAAACTGGCCCAGCAGCAGGGCCTCTAAGGCCTTTGAAAGCTTTGACTGGCCCAGGACCAAAGGGGCACCCAAGAAGACAGGAAGACTTTTGACAAGCCAACCCAGGTGTGTCTTAGGAGTGGATGGAGGAGTGGTGAGAGAATGCAGGAGGTCACAGAGGGGCTACTGCTAGAGCTAAATGGGCTCCTTGGGCTAAATGGTGAATGCCTGAGGACAGGACCTGCACACACACACACACACACACACACACACACAGTGCCCTGCAGGGTGTGCACAGAAAAGGTACCCATTACACATTTTAAAAATCAATCTGAAATCAGAGTCATCCAGCAACATTTACCCACCAGTTTATGTACACAGGGCCCTAGGGGGGTTGGGGAGCAGCAGGTCCGTGAAAGGGAACCAGGCATCCTGCCAACCATTGTCTCCCCTGATGGAAACTAGAGAGGCTCCTAGCTCTCCATTCACTTCCTTCATTAACTATGTTCACATCATGGCCCACCAGTCCTCTCCCTGCTCCTGGCAGTATACACAAAGCTCTGTCCCCAGCCTTGGGCAGCAAGGGCCAGGTATACTGGCCTCCGCCATATCATCTTGGCTCCTCAGCGGTCCTGGCGCCAGAGTGGGGGTGACGGGGGATGCCGTACTGGAGGTAAGTCATAATGTCCAGGGATGTGGCTATTCTTGGGTGAGTCGTAGTGGCCAGGAGGCAGACCTGGAGGCAGACCTGGAGGAAGAGGGGGCTGGGAGACCACGGAGTCTCGATCTGCAGACAGAAGGGACAGGATGAGAGAGAGGAGGTCCCTCAGCCTCCCACCCACCACCTCCCCCTCCAGTGCCTTCTGCCCAACGAGAAGTGGGTATTGGACGTGGCATATTTACTACCACCTGGCTGGGTGGCCCTGAGCCAAACCCTCTCCAACCCTCAGCTTCCAGTGAGAGAGGCCACTTCAGCCTGTCACCTCACAGGATAAGAGGATGCTTTGTCACCTGACTTGCTCCCCACTTCTCAGGTGCTACACCATGCTACCACTTGGAATCCTCAGCCTGTGAGTGCAGAGTTCCCTACAGATGAGGAAACAGGCTCTGAGGGACAATGTGACTTCCCCAACATCACCTCATTTGAGCCCAAGTCTGACCATACCATGCCACCTCTTTATTCTCTCCCTCTGTCCCTCTCTGTTCCTCTCTTGCTGTGGTCCCTGCTCCCTCAAAGAGGGAGCGCTCACCAAGGGTCAGGGGGTTGGGCTGCTCATAGGTGCCACTGTCTCTCTGTGGCTGGGGCTGCCACCGTCGTTGGCTGTCCTGGTGCTGACGAGACTGCCTGGGAGAAGCTGAGGGAGGGCCTTTCATCTCCACATAGCTGCTCTCCCGGTGGCCCCCTGGCAGGCTGGGTAGGTCTCGGATGGTGGCATATGGGTTCTCACTGCTCAGGGAAGCCAAGCTGGTCCCTAGCTCCTCTTCAGAGATGTTCCCTAGGGTTTGAGGAAAGAATTCAGTTTCCATGAAGACAGTGGCTCTTGACCAGGGTCACCCCTCCCTCGATGCCCTGTGCCTATACCTTTATTAGAGATCAGGCCTGGGCCATTACCGTGCCTATAGCTATAGCTGTAGCTTCGGTCCAGGCGGCTGCCACCTGAAGAGGGGGAGGCAACTTGCAGTCAAGCCCCAGTTCCGTCCCCAGGTTCTAGCCTCCTCTATAATTGGGCCTCAGCCCCTCTTCCTGCACACACTCAGGAAGAACAGCAGGAGGCTACACAGATGCACCCACTCCAGAGCCATGGCCTCTACCCCCTACCCCTGTCCAGAGATGCTGGAGGGCTCTCCCTGCGGTGCTTCCAGTCGGCAGGCAGGGTGGTGTGGTTGTCATGCCTGTGGGTTCCACCTGACCTCTCAGGCACCTGGAGGCTGGCAAAGACCTGGCTGCCTGGAACCTGAGGCGACAGTGCCATGGGGAGAGCAGACTCAAGGACCAGGCTTCCCCACAAACCAGGTATGCACCCAGCCCTCCAGTGCATCCCCTTCCCAGCACTGACCTTGTTAGGGGGTAGGGGATTGGGGGAGCACTGTGACAGGGTGTGGTAGCTGGGGTTGGAGTAGTAGTGACTGTAGCTCGGAGAAACATCTGCAGGACAGACAGGCACAGGGAGCTCAGAGGTGGCCCATTTTGTCCCGGGAGATTAGTAACTCAGCCTCCCTGACCTCCCTTCCTCCTCCCTACTTCGCATCTTCCCACGTACCCTGTTTTCCCACGCCTCATTTGTGCCACATGCCTCTGTGCCAGCTCACCTGGCATGACATACTCAGAGCCATCCAGCCGCCCACTGCTGTACGCCACTGCCAAGTGCTGGTGCTCCTTGCCCTTTTGCCAATGGCGGTAGCCAATGAAGAGTGCTATCAGGGCCACGACAAGGGACCCCAGCACTGCAATGCCAATCACCGCACCCAGCGAGTTATAGGCCACTGGAGAGGTAGGCACCATGGTGAAGGGCTCCTGGCTTCCTGTGTGAGGTGGGGTGGGCACTCAGGGTGGCATCTTAGCTCTGCTGTGAGCTGGGGTATTTGTCTAGGAGAAGTTCCCAGTAGAAGGCAGAGATGGTGTGACAGGCCTTAGTCCTTGTTCCCTGGGGACAGTGTGGGTGAAGAGGGCTGAGAACTCACCAATCCTGCAGGGTGCACCACTATACCCTGGGGGACACACACAGGCCCCTGTCTCTGGGTGGCACTTCTCTCCAGGACCACACTCACATGGTTGGGAGCAGTTGGCACCAAACATCCCTGGAGGGCAGCCTGGAGAGGGAACCCAGGAGGTAAGCTGGGGTCACAGGGACCAGGAAGCTGCAGCCTCCTCCCTGGTGAGGGGTGAGTTGCACAGGTGTGGCGTCCCCGGCTGTGGGTACCTTCCGAGCAATGCTGTCCAGTCCAACCTGAGGTACAGATGCAGCTCCCATCCTGGGGGTAGCAGGTCCCACCATGTTGACATTGGCAGGCCTGAGCGCAGTTAGTCCCCCAGTGGCCTGAGGGGCATGCTGTAGGAGACAAGGGGCCTGTTGTGGGTGGGTCCTCCCCTCCTGGACCAACTGAGTCCCTAGGGTCCCTTAAGGACTTTTCTCTTTTGAGAGAAATGTAAACTGGGTATGAGCCTCAAGATAAAGAGGCTATGAGTCCCCAGAACACAAAAAGTTTACATGTCAGAAACTAAAGCAACAGCCTCCAAAAACAATTTAGTTGCAACCTTAACTGAATTACGCAGATTAATCCTCCTACATGTCATCCTCCCTTCCTGGCTAGCCAGCTCAAGTTACTCACACAGTTCCCGCCATCCTCACTGTCACTCATCCTCGAGCCACCCCCTTCTTCACAAGATAATAAATTCTGGGAGAGGCCTTGGATCAGGGCCTTTGTCCGCACATCCTCACAGGGATTAGATTTAGGACCCCTTGGCTATCCTCAACTTTGAAAATGTCTTGGTGTTTTCATTCTCACCATGGGTTGCATTGGAGCTGATAGATTAAAATTAACTTGCTGAGATTCCAGTAACATCTCAATGGGATTATAAATATAACCTTTTGGATTGTGAGGAATACAAAAAAAATTACAATACTTGGATTACCATACTCAATATTTGGGATTACAATACAAGGGGCCTATTGTGGGTGGGTCCTCCCCTCCTGGACCAACTCTGATTTAAGGACTTCTTTCTTTTGAGACAGGGTCTCACTATGTAGCTAAGGCTGGCCTTGAACTCACCATGTAGTCCAGGCTGCCCTCAAACTCTCAGCCGATCCTCCTGCTTCACCTTCCCAAATACCAGGATTACAGGCATGCACCACCACACCTGGCTCATGGAAGTCTTTAGCTTGGCTTTAGTCTCCAAGAGACAATAAAGCTTCAATCGCTATCTATGCACCAGTGACTCACACTAAGTTTACCTCAGCCCCATCTGCTGAATGCCAGGCCCACGCATGTCTACCCACCCACTCACCACTGCATTCAGCTGTCCAACAGCCACTGCAAACAGACACACCCACGGCCAGGCCCCCACAATCTCCTAAACTACTGTGGATTCCTTAGGTCTGGACTTGGATTTCTGCTTTTTTAACCAAAGGAAGAAGTAATGTCTACCCTATTTAATACATTATTTTTGTGTGCCTGACACCAGAAGTAACCTAAGAGTTGCTGCTGAATTCTATAGACAAATTCTTCACCAGGATAACTTCCTTCTTTACTCTGACTGCTAGGAAGCTTAATTCCAGACTTTTGCATGGCAATCGATTCTGTGTCCCCTTTTCAAAACTTGCTTTAATTTCTGTTTCGTCTTTTCCACCATCATCTTCATGTATTTATGTGGGAAAGACCACATGTGAATAAATACATATATACATACATACATATATAGAAAATATGAGATATCAAAAAAGACATGTCCAAAATTGACCTTAGTATTTCCCCTACTTTCATAAAACAATGTTCTTCTCAGACTCCCCATCTCAAAGGGCAGGGACTGTTTTTCCTGACATTCATTGCTGCACTCTCAGCACCCAGAAGCAGTACCCGGCATGCCCAATGAATATCTGTTCATATTGTTTATAGAAATAACTGAATCAAGGTGAGTCCACAGGCTTTTATGCCCAGGAGCAGGGAAACCAAGGCCTCCTCTCCTCATGCCACCCTCAGCACGCACCCCTGCTCAGAGATAACAAACCACCACATACGCTGGGAGCAGTCAGGGCCTGTCCAGCCAGCCAGGCAGTAGCAGGTCCCGTCCACAGGGTGGCAGGAAGAGTGGTTATTGCACTTGCAGGGCACACAGCGTTTGCCATAGCGGCCGGGCTGGCAAGCTGGGGACAAGGGTGCATGGTGACTGGGCAGTAGGAGCAGCCCTGGCCAGCCCTCAATGCCACCATCTCCCTCGTCTTTCCCACTGTGCTGTTCCAAAGATTGGAGTCAGACCAAGAGCCCAAGAGTGGCAGAGCTGGGCTCTGGCATCTGACACTGCACAGTACTCTGCTGTTGGCAGGATAGGGCAGGAGCAGGGAGCCTCACGTCTCTGGCAGGAGGGGCCTCGGAAGCCAGGTGCACACACACAGTTGCCATTTTCGGGGAGGCAGGTGCCCCCATTCTTGCAGGTGCAGGCATTGCTACAGTTGGCTCCCCAGAAACCTTCAGGACAGGGCAGGTGGCAATGCGTGCCTGTTGGGAGAGAATGAAGGGCGAACTTGGCCCAGGCCCCTCCTGTTCTACAGGGGCATTTTCTGTGGGCTGTATCCCCCAACTGTACAGGAGGCCTGAGACTTGAACACCTAAAATGCTTACCTGTCCAGCCAGCATGGCATTGGCAGTGTCCATTAACAGGGTCACAGCCATCAGAGTGGTCACAATCACAGCGGCCAGCACAACCTTTACCAAACTGCCCTTTCTTAAGGGGGGGAGCAAAGGGCAGGGAGGACTAGTCAGCTGGGGTGCCATGCCCTCCCTTCTCCCAGACACGTGGATTGTGGGCTCTCACCGGGCAGGGTAGCTGGCAGTGGGCCCCATGCCACCCAGGGGTGCAGGTACAGGCTCCAGTTTGGGGGCTGCAGACTCCCTCGTTGGCACACTGGCAACTGGCATTGCAACTGAAGCCCCAGGTTCCAGGTGGACAAGGCACAGAGCAATTACCACGCTGCCAACCTGGAGGGGGGCTTGCAAGTGAGCATGGGCACCCAGCTGCCCTCCTGAATAAGCACACCCCGAGTTCTGGCTGTGGCAGGCTCTCCACTATGAGCTAGGAGCAGGAGTGGGGTGCTCATGGCACCACGTAAGACACAAGCATATGAACTATTAAATGTTTGAAGGAGGCTGGCAACAAACATAATTGCTGGAGGAGGGAATGTAGCATGCACAAAGCCCAGGGTTCAATCCCAGCATCACACAAACAAACAAAACCCCAAAGGATTACAGAGGCCTCAGGGGACAAGTAAGTGAATGATCAGATTATGTGTAAGACAGCAGAGATCTGATGTTTGTTAAATTTAGTAGAAGGCCAGCCAAACAAAACACAAATGTATCAAAGTTCAGTCCAAAGATCGCCCACGTGCCACACCTGATAAAGTTCAGAGGCCATTTCTGGCACTGCTACCATTTTTGTTTTTTGGGGTGTGTGTTTGTTTTGTTTTGTTTTTTGTTTGTATTCTTTTTCCTGGAAATGGAACTCAGGGTTTTCACACTAAACCATTCTCACTGAGCTACATCTTCAGCCTTTTAAAATTTTTTATTTTGAGTCAGGGTATCCCTAAATTGACAAGGCTGGCTTCGAATTTACAATCTTCTTGCCTCAGCCTCCTGCCAGCTAGGATTACGGGTGCACACACATGCCTTATTGTGTGTATTTGTATAAATGCGGGTGAGAAATGTTCAACAGTAAGCCGCATTGTGGCCTGCGCCTTTAAGGACCAGTATGAGTTTTATGTTTTTAAAAAAGCAAAGTAAATATTCCAGGAAGGAAATAGCCTGGATACTTTCCCACAGTCCAGCTGCTGTCTCGTCAGCTCCGCCCTTATCCTGCCGCTCCCCGTGGCCCCACCCTCAGCCCCGTGGCCCCGCCCCCAGCCGCTTTAGCCCCTAGCCTCTCACCTTCCTTGCAGACGCATGTGCCATCGACTGGCGAGCAGGTGATGGCGTTTTCGCATGAGCAGCGTGAGGAGCAGTTGATCCCATAGGTGTCGGGGGGACAGAGGCTGGCGCAGTGGGGCCCCTGAAAGCGGCGGGCGCTAGTGAGTCGGCCACGCCCGGCCCGCCTACCCCTTCACCTCCCCGGGGTCGAGCCTCACCGTGTAGCCGGGCTCGCACCGGCAGAGGCCGCTGTCGGCCAGGCAGACGCCACCATGCAGGCACAGGCAGTGCTCCTGGCAGCCGGGCCCGTGCGTGTCCCGCGGGCAGCTCTCGTTGCAGTGTAGGCCCGCCCAGCCCGGCCGGCACACGCACTCGCCGTGCATCGGGTGACAGCTGCCGAGAGCGGGTGCGTCTGAGCACAGGCCCCCGGGTCGGGGGTCCCCGCGCCACAGCCCGGCCCCCGAGACCCACCTGAGGCTGTGCTCCGGGTCGCAGGTGCAGGCCGCCTGACAGCTGAGGCCGTAAAGGCCGTCGGGGCAGAGGCGCTCGGCGCAGCGGTGCCCGGTGAAGCCGTGTTCGCACAGACACGCGCCGTTGGCGGGGAAGCAGTGCGCACCCGGGGCGCAGTCGCATGTCCCATTACAGTCCTGCCCGAAGCTGCCCACTGGGCACTCCTCGCGGCACCTGGCACCGTGTGGAGTGAGTACGGCCATGTCTGCCTACTGCCAGCCTGCCCCCCAAGCCATTCCCGGGCCTGCACCACTTACCGATCGCCCGTGTAGCCTGGGGCACAGTGGCACTGCCCAGTGAATCGGTCACAGAGGCCACCGTTGTGGCAGTGACATTCCTGGGAACAGTTGGGTCCATGGAAGCCCTCTGGGCAGGGCAGGGAGCAAATAGTGCCCTGTAGGGGTGAGAAATCAACAAAACTCCAGGTTCCCAGCCGCTTCCCCATGGCCACAGGACCCCTTGGTACCCAAGGTCCCCTGAACCTACTCTTACACACATCTTCCCTGAACTGCTGTCTACAGCCCCACCCAGAACTTCTCCCAGACTCCCACAGATCCACCATACATACCATCCAGCCAGGTGGGCAGCTGCAGGAGCCCTGGTGGGCCTGGAAGATGCCCCCGTTTTGGCAAGGATAGGTGGTAGGGCACAAGAAGCCAGCAGTGCCCTGGGGACACGACACATCACAGCTGCAGGACAGTGGGTGAAGTCAGGGTATAAACAAGTAGTACATGCAGCACCCATTACCCACTTCATCTCCAAAGGTTGGCCATTTGCACACAGGACAATCCTAAGAGAAAGCCCTGCTTGGGGCTCAGGGAGCCACACGAGCTCTTCCCTGCTAGGGACTGCAGATCACAAAGAGCACGGACACTCCTGCACCTTCCCCCTCCTAGAACTGCCCAACCTCATCCGGGTACCCTACCTGTCTTGGTCATCCTTTACAACACACCCTCACACCCTTGCTGCCCCAAGCTGTGGCAGTCCAGAAGACAGAAGGCACCTGTGCAGTCAGGAAGACTCGGTGGTCGCCTCAAACTTGCTGGGCCAGGAAGTGGCAGAGCTGGGACTAGGATCCTGGTCTCCTGATCATTCCATCCCCATACTTGGGACTCTGAGTGCCTCATCACCCAAGCATATCTGTGTGGCCTGACTCACAAATTACACACCTGGGCCCCGTTTTCCCTGGAGGACAAAAGCAAGCTCCAGTCTGGGGATCACAGGGTGCCCCATGGCACTGGCACTGGAACAGGCAGGCAGGGCCATAGTGGCCAGGGGTGCAGGGCTGAAGGCAGTTGGGAGGCTGCAGGCCAGAGGGGCAGGAACACACCCCACTTATGGGATCGCAGGAGCTGTTGTTGCCACAGTGGCAGGAACGGTCACAGTGCAGCCCCCACATTTCGGGGGCACATGCTGTTGGAAAAGGAGGTGAAAGGGATCATCAGAGGCTTAGCCTCTCCCCAGCCTCCAGCTAGTCCCAGTCTGTCTCTGCACCACATCTCTGGAAAAGGCAGCTAGCTGCAGTGAGGCTCTGGGTATTTGCCCTGGAGTCCTAAGCACCTGTGTCCTAGTAGGGAGGACATCTCTGGGATTGCCAGCCACTTACCACTGGAGCAGTCGTTGCCCCGCCAGCCTGGCACACACTGGCACTGATTGGGCGCCACACAGCGGCCATGGACACACTCCTGGGCACAGACCGCTGGGGCAGAGACGGGGTGAATGAGAAGATGCCTCCAGCCTACCCCTACCCACCCTTTATCTAAGCATCCCAGCTCCCTCCCACACCAGGGACTGACGCTCTCCGGCCCCACTTCTGTCCCATGATGGAGAAAGATGGAGGAACAGCAACTCAGGTTAGAACTTGACAAGACCCCAGGGTTCTGGGCTTCCTGGCTCCTCTTGTGAAATACTCATGGTAAAATGGGGTGGGGGGCTCAAGTGGGGGCTGGACACAGAAGCTGTCTGAGAGAGGGGATAGTGAGGTGAGTTGGTTCAGGCTAGGAAAGAGTCTGCAGGGGTTAGTGATGGGAAGGGAAGAGGAGGGAGGGCAGGCTCCAGTCTGGGAGCCACAGTGTGCTGGGGGAGGCAGTGGAGGTACGGAGACACGAGTGACAAGTCAGAGCAAGAACAGCAGAAACAGGGACAGGAAGAGACAGAGAGGGACCCAAACACCAAACCCTGAGACACAGAGACAGACAGAGACAGATCAAAAGCTCAGAGACATGGAGGATGGGTTAGCCAGAGACGGGGATGTGAAGTGAACTGAGGAGGTGCTACTCAGGTCCCTGGGGACCCTAGCTCCCCGGCTATGTGGACAGCTGGATGCCCAGCTGTGTCTCTTGCTAGTGTAGCTGAAAGGTGAGTGGCCTCCAGAGCCAGGCAGCCCAGCCTCCACTTCCAGTCCATTTCTGCCTGGCCCTGTTGCTCCTGCCCTGGCTGCTGGCCAAGGCAGGGACCTGCAGAGGCAGAGGAGTAGCCCCACCCTGGCTGGGGCAGGGAAGGCTTCAGGAGGATGAGCTAAGCTCCTCCTACTCCATGCCATCCCTGGCCCAAAGCAGGACTCACGGATGCATGTCCCACTACTTTCATAGAAGCCCTGGCAGCAGCGCAGGCGCAAGCGATAGTCTGTCTTCACCACTTGGCGGTACACAGTCCGGTAGACAACCCTGGGGAGACCCAGGAGAAGGCCCTCAGTGCTCCTGGTCTCACACACACACACACACACACACACATGCGTTCACATGAGTGTGCCAGCCAGGTGCTACCCACACACATGCACGAATTCATGCATGTGTGCCAGTCACACACTATACACATGTACACATAAATTCACATGCATGGCAGTCACATGTTCCCTGTACAGACCACGTGCCCTTGAGGTGAGGGAATGAGAGTGTCCTGGTGCCAGAGGTTTCCTCTGAGTGCCACAGGTTCTGGGAAAGGGGCAGGGCCAGAGGCCAGTGCCAGACTGAGGCTGTGACACAGAGATGGCAACGTTGCAGGAGCCCCATGGAGGGGACTGGGCACTCACGTGGGCTGGGGGCAGGTATGGAGGCCCTCCCAAGGCTTGTTGCAGGGCTCCAAGGGTAACAGACTGAAGGGCCGAGAGTGCGACTCCTTGGTGGTGGTGGTAAAGCTGCAAGAAAGGAAGATGGTCAGGGCAAGGGGCAAGAAGAGGCCAGAGCGAACACAGAGCAGGGAGGGAGGCAGAGGCAAGAGCTTGGCCTCCATGGGGAAGCAATACCCCAACATGTGGGCCCCACCTTTCTAGTCTGGCAGACTCCTCCCAGAACCAGAATGTTCCCAGGACACCTTCCATCCAAGCTGCCTTTATAGCCTGCTGCCTCTGTCCATGAGGGAAGACTGAGTGGGGCTGACTTTCGGGTTAGGCTGATGGTGGTGATGGGCTGAAGCACTTCTGGCTAAATCCTGCCCCAGGTCTTGTTTCTCAGCCCCGTCCCCCTCATCCCCTGGGCCAGCCACTCTGCTTGTTCCACAGTGAATGGTTCCATCCTGCACTCTGTCCTGCAGCTGGCCTCCCACAGGAACCCAGGGAAGGAGAGCAGAGACAGAGATCAGAGCAGGGGAGACACTGGAGAGAGGGTAGCAGGCAAGGGAAGGGAGCCAGGAAGAGGAGCCCCTGCGGGACAATCAGGGAGCTTGGGCTTCGTGCCTCAAGGTATACACAGCAGGGGCCCCTCTTACCTTTCCCAGAAGCTGCAGGTGTTGGGGTCATTAGAGTTGAGAGTTCTGGTCAGCCCCAGGTCCAGGGCCAGGAGAAGGAGGGGACGCAGAGGTGGCAACATTGCCGGAACCTGCAACAGGGCCAGGCGCCCAGCAGATGAGGAGCACCGTGGCCAGCAGCTGGAGTGCAGCGTCTGCAGAAGAAAGCAGCTGCTGCCTCTGACCCCATGCTTCCACCGCTCTGGCTTCCCAGGTCTTACTCCTGAGTAGAGGTAAGGTCTCTGCCTCCAGGTTGCCCATGGTAGTTCAGAGCCTTTAGTCCTCGTTCTTTCCAGAGCACACATCCGTCAGGGCCTGGCTCAAGAGCCCCTCTCCTCATCCACTGTGCTCTCTTGCTGATTGCCCCACTCATGTCTCCAGAGACCCCCAGCACTATTCACCCACACACCACTGCCCTGACAATGTCCGTCCCCTCACCACTCCTTCCAGAAGCAAGGACCCAGGCCCCTTTATCTCTGAATGCCCAGCCCCCTAGCCTAGTATGCGGCCAGAACATTTTGATATCTACATTAAGGCATGGTGAAACTGGAGCTAATGAAGTGGATTCTGAGGGAAACAGACTCTGGCTCAGGACTTTCCAACAGCCAGGACAGCACAGTAATCCAACCAGCTTCCCCGGGGTGAGCTCCCTATCGCTGATGCATGTGGGCAGAAGCCAAAGCCACTCTAACAAAATGTTGTTGGGATTCCCGCTCTGCAGGGTGGAAGTGGGGCTGGGTCCAGATGGGCTCACAACTGCAGCGTGCTGGAGCTGGCTCGAGCAGGGCTGAGGATGGGCAGCTGTGCACATCTCTTCCCAACTGCACAGTCAGCGAGACCCCGCTAGCCTCGCTGAAGGCAGAACCGTCCGCCCGCCGTACTCCGAGGCCAAGCCCGCTGGAGCAGTTGTGAAACATTTTCCGCAAACCCCTGCACCGGCCCCACGTCCATCACCCTTGGAGGTCCCCACCTCCCACGGAAATGGGCTCCACTCCATTTTCTGCCCGGCCTCACCCTGTGGGTGGGAAGAGGGTCAGGACCCCGAGGTGTCCATCCTCTGGGCTGGGTATTGGAGGCTGCTGGTCCTGAGCTGCGTGTTCCTAAAACTCACCCAGCTAAGCCTATCTGAGGCGCCCACATCTGCTTGCAATTTTTCCGAGAAGAGGGAAAGGTCGTGGTCGCTGGCCCCGCACCCCGTGAGTATCTCTGGAATGCTGCTGCAGGCCCCACCCCCACCCACACTCTCAGGGTCCCCAGTTGTAAGACTCCTCCTTCCCCGCAGGTCTTCTTAACTTAACCCTGTCTCTGCTGCTCGCATCCTGCCTGCCCCATAATCCCCCAGCAGCAAACCTTCACCTGCTCACCCACAGAGCACCTTCTGCTCCCAATAGAGAACTTTCAACACCCTCCCGTGAGCAGAGCCACTGTGCCCCATCACCCACCGCCTGCCCATGGCTCCCTGCCCAGGCTGTACCTGTGCTCCTCCCACCCTCCCCGAGTGCCAGGTAACTCACCAGGTGAGGCCTGAGAACTCAGGTGGACCAGGGCCCCAGCAAGGGTGTGGGAGCCACAGAGTGTCCTGGGGGATCCCAGTACTCAGGATGTGGAACCTAAAAACAGGAAACAGGGCCTGACTGGGCTAGGGGGCGCAGGGAGCATGATGGCGGGGGAGTTTCCATCCTTCCACCACCTGGAACACAATGGCATGCAGGAGGGGGCCAGGGCTAGAGGACTCTTTTTGGTGGCTTGGCTCCTAGGCTGGCACTGTGGCCCACTGGGGGGGACTCAGTCCTGTGCCCAGGGTGAGGCTGTAGTCAGGGGTACCCTTCAGATGCCCTTCACGGTCCCTCCCAGTGCTACCCACATCGTCTCCCAGAGATCATGTGCCCCAGGGGTACATGTTGGTGGAACTGCCACGCCCATTGGAAGTCCTTCCCCATTCACAGGGGTACCTGCCTCATTCACAGGGGTACCTGGGTGTGCCCACCCAGTCCTCCCAGGGCCCCTGGGGTCTCTGTAGTGACCCTGTAGAGGACACAGTGTTATGTAAAATGTGGCTCTAATGCCACCTGACTCTGGCTGTGGGAGGTGAGGCGGGTGGGGAGCGGCTGGGCGCTGCCTTGCTGAAGGCCCTCAAGGGCAGGGTTCAAGAGTGGAGGCGTCAGCTGCTCAGTCCAGGGCTGGACGCCAACGTGGGGCCAGGGGAGAACCGTGGGCAGATGGCAGGGAGGAAGAGATGGCGTGGAGGTCATAGCTCTGCCCTGAGACCCTGGAGAAGGGAACACAGGCCAGACAGGAGCCCAGAACCCAGCCGTACTTCTCATGCTTGTCCCGTGCCTCTCTGCTCCCATCCAGTCCAGCGGCATGGGGCCCATGTGTTGTGCAGCACCCACCCCCACCCCTGAGCCTCCTGGCTCCTGGGTTCCTACCCTGCTCCGTCCCCAGGGCCCACAGTGCACTCCCTGAGCAGCCCCAGGCCCCACTGCAGCCTCGCTTTTCCTTCCCCTACTCAACCACCATCTTCCACTAAGCCTTTGACTGGGGGCCCATATACCTTACCTCACAAGAATAATGTGACCACGCTTGCTGTCCACAGAGCTGGGCAGACAGGGTGCTGAGTGGTTTGCAGGATCACTTCATCCACAGCTCGCCTCACGTCAGCCAGGGATAGCAGCTGGGCCCTACACTCTACAGAACAGAAGCAGGCACGGGAGGGTGAGAAACTGCCAAGGCCACACTGGCTGCAGGGTCAGAGCTGGGATCCCAACCTGGGCAGCTGGCAGAGGCTCCCAGTTTCCAGTCTTTTTTGAACCCAGACAGAAGTTCAGGTTTTCTGTCTCTTCTGTAACAGCTCAACCATGGGAGTGGGGAACTGGTGGAGGCGGAGAGGAGAAAGGGAGTGGGTGGAGGCTGCCCTGAGAACTTGATGGAGGCGATGGAGGCGTGGGAACAGCCATGCGTGCAGTCAGGACTAGCAAGCGAGGGACTCTTTTCTGCTCCACCGCCACATGCAAATTGACTGGGCTCCTGGCCAGCCTCAGGGGTCCCAGGCCCACCATACCGGCCATGTCCCTCTCCAGCCTCCAAGCCCACACAGGGCCCAGCCCAGCTCCCCTCTCTTCCCTCCCCTGAGCTGGGTCTCTACCTTCCCTGTACCCCTGCCCCTGGGAGGAGAAACTGAGTCTGGGGCTTCTAGGATTGGAGCAGAGCTCCTGGTAAATGGGAGAGGGTTTGTAGCCATGGAAATGCAGTAGGGGGGGTGGTCAGCAGCAGCAGGGCCTTCCTCAGAGACTCTTTTCAGCTCCTCTGGACAGTGGTGCAGCCTAGGCCACCTCGGGCTCCGTACCCTCCTCCCACCCCAGCTCCAACCCAGCTGGGAAGCCCAACTCAGCTAGCTCCTTCTCTATAAAACAGAAACAATAATAGTACTCCCTCTGCAGCATTGTTGAGTAACTAGGTGAGATAATATAAATAAGGTTCCTGGAGCCAATGCACACAGAGCACAGCCCCACTGACATGAGCTGCGTCCCCCCCGCATCACCCCGCCAGCATCCTCAGTCCTCCTCCAGCCCCAGCACCAGCATGGCCCCATCCCTCCCTTGGGGCTCTCAGGCCCTCTGGGCATTGATTCTGGGAAAAACTGTTTCTTGTTTTTCTGAAGAACCCCCAGGATGATCCGGGAATGAGAAGGGGGCTGAAAATGCTGACACAGAGAGAGGAAGTGGGGACGGGAGGGGCCAGGCTCCACCGAGAACCTGATCCCCCAGAACTTGGGCCGGGCCGCCCGCCAGGTGCATCTTCAAGCCAGAGGCACCAAGGAGGCAAGAGGCCCAGACCCTGCCCCCAGCACCAACTCCGGCTCCTCCTCTCTCCTCTCTTCTCTGTCCCCTGCCCATCTTCTGGTCTGAAGGTTCCAGTCCTTCTCTGTTGCTTTCAAGATGTTAGACCTCAGTTATGTCCCTTGGCCTTCAGAGCCTCTAACTCCTCATCTGTAAAATGGGAGACACCCCCCAAGTCACAGGAGTCAGCACAGATTGGAACTTTGGGTTCCAGTAATCACCCTGGAACCGAGCCTCAGCCCAGAGCCTGGGAGCAGAGCCTGTGCTCTGTTGCTTTTTGACTTTTTTTTTTTTTATTCTTCATCACAAACTCCCTGCCAGCTGCCCTCCATCCTTTCTCCAACAGTCTCTTGATCTCTGTTTTTCTGCCTCTCTCCCTCCTTTTCTACATCAAGGCGGCCATGTGCAGTCGTGCAGGACGCTCACCTGACAAGGTCACCCTCGCTCAAGGGGGGTGTGCAGGCTGCACTCCAGCAGTGACCGACTCTCCAGGCCATGCCTCCCTGGCTGGGGCTGAGGCTATCTTTCCCTGTGTGTCTGTTGTCTTCTGTCTCTCCCTCTCTGTGGATGGTTCTCAGTGTCTCTTCCTGTCTAAGCGTGCGGGGAAGACAGGATCACTTAGTGCCCCCCACTCAGCATCGAGCCCCTCCCCTCCCCAGGGAGCTCCACCCACGCCCCGGCCCCCAGCTCTCCAGCCACAGCTCAGGACAGCACGAAGCCCCTCCCGCATGCAGCAGCGGGGCCTCAGCTCCCAAGCCTGTCTGCCGGATGGAGGGACAGGAAGCCTGTGTGTGTGCCAGGGGCCTGGCGGGGAGGGGCAGGGTTGAGGGGCCGGCCTTGTGTTCTCTGTGCTCAGGAAACGGAGCTAGAGGGTCCTCAGTCTGACCTGTTTACTCATCAGGAAACAGGGAAACTGTGGACCTCTGATTCACCAGGCATCTACTTCGCGCCCAATTGAGGTTGACGCCAGTGCCAGACCCAGCCCTGGCTGCCACCCTGGAAGGTGCAACTGACTGTTACGCTGCTCAGTTCATGCATCAGGCATGGAGACCCTCATGGAAAATGACTTCCCAAGCACTGTCCAACTGCCACCAGCCACAGTGGGGCTAGCATCGGCTTCACAGGACACAGTAGTGGACAGGGTTCCCAGGGTCAGGAGCAGCTAGCCCAGCCCGCCCAGCTCAGCCACTGGCCCCCTCTACCTTCTTCTGTGGCTCCCCATCCTGTCCTTCAATTCCATCGGCAGCCCGCTGCCCTCACATGCCTCCCACCACACAGCCACCCCTGCCCAGGCCACCCTGGAATGTCCAGTCCTCCCCAGCCTTGAAGGTCACCTCTTCCAGGAAGCCATCCAGGAGCTTAGGCCCTCTTATTCCTCCCTGCTCTCAAGGCCTTCCTACTGGTTCAGCCATCACTATGGACCCAAAGGACACTGGGGTCTGCCCTGGGGCTGGCTCCCAAGGGGACCCAGAGCAGCCCCCAAAGGTCCCACACTCCCCTCCTGGCCCGGGTCTGGGCAGCAGTGTCCCTCCGTGGAGTTGAGGGCAGCACCCTCACAGCCTGCACACCAAGTCTGTGGACTGACGGGCCGAGGGGTACCCCAGCAGGCTGCAGCCGCTCCAACCCCACTATGCTCAAAGGCTCTGTTCAGGGGGCTACTGTTTCCCCCATGCCCATCCGAGGAGCCAGAATGAGTTTTCTGTTTGTTTAGCAATGCTGGGGATCAAGCCCAGGGCTTTACACGTGCTAGGCAAGTGCTATACCCTGAGCTGCCCTTCCGTTAAGGTCTGTCTGGCCACTAAGTTGGGCTCCCTGGGGCAGGACACTTCCCCAACACTGCAGGCACCAACACACAGGGCACCCAGAGCCCAAGCTGTGGAAGGGCTGGGTGGGTGCCCCTGGGCTGAGTCTGTGGAGCCTCAATGGTTCTTCGGGGCATGGAGAAGCTGTGGCTTATTCTTAGCTCACTAGGCAGTGGGTCTGGTCCTCCTCCCAGGGCCTAGAGACAGTAGAGTAGCTTGTCAGGGGCACGCGATGGAAGGTGGAATTCAGAAAGAATTCCCGAAGTTACAAAGCCAAAGGCGGGTCCAGATCTGCCTTCCGGGCCTCTGCAGGAATTCCGAGGGGCAGGCCTCCAAGTTCCTAGGACATGAGTGCGCGGCAGTGCAGGGCACTGGGCCGCCTGGCCAATGGGGTGTGGTGCTCCAGACTGGGGCCCACACCCCATTATCAGCTGCTCTGTTCACCTTCTACACATAGGCTGCAGCCAAGCCTAGGTGCTGCTGTGTGGGGTGGAAGTCAGAGTCAGGGGCTGTTTCTTTTCCGTCCTCTGCCAATCGCATCAATTAGATGCTAGTATAGACCCTTTTTTTTTTTTTTTCCAGTGCCGGGGATTGAACTCACAACCTCACACCTGCCAGGGCAGGCGCTTAAGCCACTGAGCCAAACTCCCGGCCCTGGGTTTTTGAGGCAGGGTCGCACTATGTAGCTCAGGCCAGCCTTGCACTCGAGTTGTAGCCCAAGCCGGCTTCGAACTCACAACGCTCCTCCTACCTCAGCCTCCCGAGTGCTGGGATTAAAGGCGTGCGCCACCACATCCGGCTTAGACCCATTTTATAGATAGAGAAATATCCCAGAAAGGTTAGGCAGTTTTCCCTGGGCCACAGCCAACCTGGACAGGGCAGGGATTTTTGGATCAGGTCTGTTCTGCTCCTAAACCTCCACTTTCTGCCCTTGTGGCTTCTCTACAGCCTTCTAACCTTTCTGTTCTATCTGAGGTCCCCTACCCCAAGCCTGGCTGTTTCACTGAGTCTGTGCTCTGCCCGCATCTGCCTGTCTCAGCCTTCCACCCCTCATTTCTGCTGGCTTCTCCCCAACAGGTGAGGTGCCAGGAACCACCCCCCTCCTCCGCCCAGAGCTGGCACAAGCCCAAGCCCTCTTTTGCCAGAGCTTCTCGGAGGACAGGCAGGGAGCACATGGGCTAGCCCCTCCCGCCAGTGTGGTGCTCAGGGAGGCAACCAGCAGCCTGGGACCCCTATCTGTCCCCAGAGTTCCTGCTGGTGGATGGGGCTGCCTGGGGAATGAGTTTCCCCTCCAGGAAGGCCTGATAGGGAATGCTGAGGCAGTGGGTGGGGAAGAGGCTGCCTTCCTGCCTCACCTCCCAGTGGAAAGCAGGGGCGAGTTGGCCGCCCAGGGTGGGCAGCCCAGCTGCAGAGTAAGGAGTGGAGCAGGGGCAGCCGCAAGAGGCCTCAGTGGAGGCCAGGGAGCAGCCGCAACCGGCTCCATACACATGCACACAGGTTCTGCACCACAGAGTGGGCAGGGTGGGGTTCAGAGAATGGCCCCCAACCACTTCCCAGGCCCAGCCTAGACCACAGTTGGAGTTGACCCCTTGTCAACCCCCTAGAGGAGGCTGGCTGAGCCTGGGAACCTCAGGCCAGTACAAACCGTTCATGTCCCGGGGGACTGGAGTCACAGCTCACCCTGAGACACCATTCCTAAAAGGCCACAGCAGGGGAGTCAGGAGCACAAGAATGGAGGCTGGACAAGAGGCTGATGGGGATGGGAGGGTGGGGGGTCCTGGGGCCCACACCACCTGCACACGCGCGCGCACACACACACACACACCCTGCCTGGGTGCGGGCACTGCCCCACACCACCCACTCAAGCTGCTTTCTGAGCATCCAGATGCCTGACGCCGGGCAGAATTCCTAGTCCTCATTAGGGGCAACGCCAGGGAGCTCACGCCGGCCCTTTCCTAACAGCCCCTGAGCAGAGGATCCACCCGGGCTGGCTCAGCTCAGTCTCACAGCAGCCCATGAAACACGCACTGCATTTTAGTAGCCCCCGTTGGGAAGCAGAAACCAAAGCACAACGTTCGGATGGGGACAGGGGACAACCGGTCCCCCGCTCCGCCAGCCTGTGGCAAGCAGCCGGCTAGAGGCCCCGCCCTGCCCCCTCCCCGCTCTCCACCGCCCGGGGTTTCCCGAGTTCGCGTCCTTACGGGCAGGGTGGTCGCAGCGTCGCCTCCCCAGTCACTCTCCTGCTCCGGCCCAGGCAGGACTTCGGGCTGCGGCAAAGCGCGGAGGAGGATCCGGGCTAAGGCCCTGTGGTAGCTGCGGACCTTGAAGAAGGCAGGAGGGGAGGGGCGCAGGGCGGGCGGGGGGGCAGGAAGGGGGCGGGGCGCAAGCGCGCGCGGTGCGGGAAGTTTTGACCAGGAAGCCGGGAGAGGGGAGGGGCGGGATCGGAGGGGACGGACCACAGGGACGAGAGCAGGCCTGCAGGGACGAGGACAGGGTCATCGCCGCACCCTCCTTTCTGTCCACCAGCGGTGCGACGCGGAGGACCTGACCCTCCTGCCTCGGCTTCCTATCTACAAAGGGGGACTTGACCCTCCAGCCTAGGCTTCTTAGCTGTAAAGCGAGGCTGTGCAGGGCCCCGAGGAGGTCATTAGCGTTGGGCATCTCGCAGCGCAGCCGGATCACCGTGATCTTAGTAGAGACCCAGCCCGGCATCCCGGTCGGGAGGAGATCCTGCTTTCACTACCCGACGCCGCAGTCGCCACCTGGCGGCCGGCTGCAGTGTGCATCGCCCTCTGCCCAGACGGAGCCAGCACTCCCCTTCTACTTGGTCTGATAGCAAGGAAGACCGGCTCCGTCCTCATTAGCTCTTGGGGCTCCCTGCACCCTGCCTCGCGTGTGATCCGTCCTTGTGCGACGAGCAGGCGTCTGTGCCATGACGACGCAGTGAGCAGCAAAAGCAGCGTCTGAACCAAGGCCTCGGGGTCTGCTGACTCCAGGGCTTAAGCTGCAAACCACTGCAACACACAGTCTGTGCCTTGACCTCTACAGAGCAGGAACCCCTCTAGAGACCTGAAAATCAACTTGGAGCTAGTTGTGCTGCTTATGTCTGTAATCCCCCACACTCAGAAGGCTGAGGCAAGAGGGTGGAGAGTTTGAGATCAGCCTAAACTACATAACCAGACCCTATCTCAAAAACAAACGATTCAACTTGGGGACTAGTGCTGTGGCTCAGTGACAGAGCACATGCCTAACATGCATGAGTGCCTGGGTTCCATACCCAATGCAGAAAAAAAAAAGGAAAATGCAACTTTATTGAAGTATAATTCACACGCAATAAAAATGTACCACTTAAACTGTACAGTGTGGGGGGGTTGTTTGGTGCGTGTCTGTGTGTGACTTGGGTTTGAACCCAAGGGCTTCACACTGAGGTGCATCCTCAACTCTTTTTTATTTTTCATTCTGAGATAGGGTCTCACTAAGTTGCTAACTGCCCAGCCTCGGCTGGTGCTTGCTGATAGCCTCCCGGCATGCTGGGATGACAGGGACACATGTACCACAGCTCAGGACTAAGTTCTTTGTTGATTGTGGTAAGACACACATACTATAAACGTTATCATTTTAACCACTTCAAAGTGTACGCTTCCAGCCAGGCATGGTGGCACACACCTATGATCCCAGCACTTTGGCAGGCTGAGATAGGAAGATGGCAAATTCAAATCCAGCTGGGGCAACTTAGCATGTTATATAGCATGCAGCTATATAGGCTCCATTTCCAGAACTTTTTAATAATCTCAAATTGAAACTCTGTGCTCACTGGACAATCACTCCTAAGTACCCCTTCTCGCTGCCCAGCAACCACTGTTCTACTTTCTGTCCCTGTAAATCCAGTGCTGTAGGTACCACAGATAAGTGTGTGCCCTTCTGATCTGATCGTTTCCCTTAGCATGATGTACAATAAACTTTGACAAATGTGTTCATCTTTGTAAGCCCATTCCAATAAAAGCATTTAAAACTTTCCATCCCTTTGTAGAACATGACCCTAAACTCCATTCTCACCCCAAGCCCTGTGACACTACTGACCCACTGCACATTGGTTTGTTCCACATAAACAGAATCACACACTGTGCTTGCTTGTGTCTGCCTTGCAGCCCTATGAAACACTCAGTAGCTCTTTGCTCTTTACCATAAAGGGTGTCCCAGTGTCCGGATGCATCTCAACTCTACCCTTCTTGTGACATTCCGTGGTGTCCAGCATGGAGCTACCCTGAATCAAGCTGCTGGAAACACCCGTGCATGCATCTTGTGAGACATGTTTTCTTCCATTTTGGTAGCCGCTCCGAAGTGGCTGGTAGATACTAAGCATTAAGGGTTCTTTCTGTATACAGTTTGAGTGTACAGTTAAAGTGTTACAATTTGAGGTAATTTTAAGTCCTTTGCGCCATGTCTGGAGAATCGTTTTGTCTGGGTACTTCCCACCTGATAGGGGAGCATATTGTTAGTTGTTGCTTTGAGGGATGGGAGGTGCTGGAGCTGGTGGACGTCGCAGAGTTGATAGTTTGGGGAAGAAAGGGAAGAGAGCGAGCTCTCGACTTGTTGGTAGTTTGGCGCTACCAAGAGACTCCAGCAGGGGGCAGCAGAAACCAGCTCGCAGCTCCAGGTCCAGAAGCCAAAGCTAGAGCTTTCTGTCCATCGCCAGGAAGGCCTTGATTTTTTTTTCTCTTCTTTTTTTCTTTTTCTCTTTTTCTTTTTCTTTTTTCTTTTCCTTTTTCTTTTTTCATTTTCTTTCTTTCTTTCTCTTTCTTTCTTTCTTTCTTTCTTGTTTCTCATTTCTTTCTTTCTTTTTTTTTTCTTTCTTTCTTTTTTTGAGACAGGATCTCACTGTATAGTTTAGACTGGCCCTGAACTCACCATGTAGCCCAGGCTGGCCTCAAACCCACTGAGATAAGGTTTTCCAGTCTCAGCTCCCCAGGTGCTGGGGGGTACATGCACCCATACAGGCCTTGAAAGTCCCATGGCCCTCTCCTTTCCATCACCGGGCTCACGGGTTCCCACCCTTCACCTCCAGCCCAGCTTCCCTTTCTCCAGGCGCCTTCTCAGGCCCTGCTCCCTACACTCCACCCCTGCTTACAGAAGTTTTCCATTTGCTCCTCCCTGACTCCCCCAAATTCTTGAGGGTTTTTTTGTTTAGTTGGTTGGTTTTTGTTTTTTATTCAGTTGTTAAGTGAATAAAGATTTATTGAACCTACTATGTGTAGGCTTTGGGGCTATGGTTGTGAAAGAAACAAAATCTCTGCCTCAGGATGGGGATGTAGCACACAAGCATGTCAAAGCCCTGGTTTGATCCCACCACCAACATACACGCACACGCACACATGCACGTGCAAAGCTTACATTCTAACAGGGTGGTGGATAATGGATAATAAAACTCAATCGATAAAATCATTGAAGCTATGGGCTGGGGATTTAGCTCAGTGGTTCAAGCACTTGCCTGGTAAGTGTGAGGCTGTGAGTTCAATCCCCAGTACCAAAAAGAAAAGAAAAAAAAAGAAAAAAAAATTGAAACCAGATGTAGTGGCACATGTCTGTAATCCCAGCATTGGGAGGCTGAGCCAGGAGGATTGCCATTGGTTTGAGATCAGCCTGGGCTAAGTAGTGAACTCAAGCCCAGCATGAACTACATAATTTTTGGAAAAGGAGTCACAGAAGTTCTCACTAAAAGTAACAGCCAGATGGAGCCATAAGGGGGCTCTTGGGTTTTACTCTGTATGAGATGGGAGCCATTGGAGGAGTTTGACTGGAGGAGAGACATTACCCAGCTCAGGTTTAAAGAAGGACTGTGAGGCATGTGTGGTGGTCCACGCCTATAATCCCAGCACTTTGGAGACCAAGGCAGGAAGATTACAAGCTCAAGCTGGGGCTGGGCAATTTAGCAAGACCCTGTCTCAAAATGAAAGAGCTAGGAATGTAACAATGCAAAGGTTCAATCTTGTTACTTAAAGGCATTTGCACAGTGCACACTGGTTCCTAGGAGAAGGCTCCCAAAGGATCACGCTCGGAGGGGGCGGCTGAGTTGAGCATGGGCAGGTCTCACTGCCTCTTGCACACACAACTCAGCTCAGCAGTTTGAGAGTCAGCGCACACCCAGCACGCCACTCTGTCTCCCCCACAGCCCACAGAGATGTGCCAGCCGCCGCGCTGACGGGGAAGAGTGGCCTTTACCCCCACACATCGCACAGGGGCTGGAGCGGTGGGGCGGTCCTGCCAGAAGAGCCCTGCGGGGACACAGCCTGCTCCACACACACCCCCCACACTGCAGCCAGCTCATCATAAACACTGGGCAGTCGTGCCCACGCTAGTGGCAAGGGTGACATCCTCGCTGAGACGTACCTGTCACACCGCCTCCCTCACCCTCCTGAGCCCCAGATACACAAGCCAGGATCCCAGTGGCTCCCCTTCCAGCCTGGCTTCCCTGTTTCTATTTTAAGCCCCAGCTCCTGCCCCTGGGTCATCCCTGGTGTGAACCCACCTCCGGCCCCCAGCTTACCCTGCCTGCCTGCCAGCCTGCTTGGTGCTCCGACTCCCCGCCCTCCTCACCTCCACTTTAGCTGCAATCACGGCTCTCAGCCCGGGCAACCCCCACCTCCTGTGAATAATTGGGGCTGATTTAGGGGCTATCAGGGGAGGGGGGCTAATGGAGTTCGTGGGGGGCCACCCTGATGATGAGGGGAAGGTTGAGCAGCAATTAGCTGGGCCGACAGCCTGGGATCACCTAATGTTGCTGCCCGCAGGAAGGGCACCCGCAGGAAGGGCCATGGAGAGCTTGTGGGGAGGGGGTGCTCTGTCCCTCCAGCATCCTGGGATGGACTTGGACTTGGGGAAGGATCTGCCCCTCTCTCCGCAGGAGGAAGGGCACACAGCAAAACTGAGGTAGGATGTTCAGAAAAATCAGGGCAAAGAGCAGGGGCGGGAGTGTGGATGGAGCTCTGTGCGGAGGGGAAGCTCCGGGTCAGGCATGGCCCCCAACACACGCGCACACACCGCCCCTGCTGAACTCTGTCCCTCACTGGGGACCTGCTCCTGATTAATACCAACATTAGCCCTGAACACTCGCCCCTCCTGGCCTCCCTGTCATTAATTACCTCCTCTCTCAACCCAGAGGAGAGGAAGCCAGCTCCTCTGGGGCAAAAAAGCCAGAGCTTCTGCCCCTGCCCAGAGGAGCCACTCCTGCTCCCTCCTTCCCGCTCTGGAAGGAAAAGGAGAAAGAGCAGAAGACAGGAATGAGAAGGGAGGGAGGGAGGGAGGGAGGCAGATTGGCCTTCAGCTCTCACTGTCCCACACCCCTCTGCTCCCCGCCTCTGTCACCCTCCCTGCTTCCCCTCCCTGGGGACCTGGAGAACCTCCAGCTGTGAACGCCATGATGGTCCTGCCCAGGGGAGGTGGACAGCCAGTCCCTAAGCACCCCTCGGGCTATAGCCCTTCTCATTCTCTCCTGGGCACAGACCCAGCTGAGGGACAAAAATCACAAAGAACTTCTCATGGAGACCAGCACATGTAAGCACAAAACCAGACACCTGGGGGCTGAAGTCACCACCACCCCACACCATGACGTGAGAACATTCTATTCACAAGAGCACCAGCGCCCCCTGGAGACATGGGTAAGGTATCACCTCAAATCCGGGTGCTGTGGCCTCGGCCAGCCTCACATGAGGTCGAGATTGGCAGATCAGGTGGTGCCCCTGGGCCTCAGGCATAGGGACACCTCCTTGTCCCCCTTGGGGGCCATCCTGATGGGCTCTGGCTCAGTTGTGATCTCTCTCAGTTATACATACACTCACACACCCTCATACCTTACAGCAAAATGCAGGGACCAAAACCAGGCCCATTCCGGTCTGCCCCAGGCCCGGGGCACTGAGCCCCACCTCCTGCCTCCTAAGTCCTTGGCCCCCAAACTTTGTCTGTCCATGTCTTCCTTTAAGCAGACCTGGGCAGTTCCATTTGCTCTAGGATACGGGGTAGGGGCTCTGTGAGATTTTTCTGTGCCACTCCTAACACTCCCGTGTGCCCCGCTATAAGACCAAGTGGGCCTGAAGACCTGACAATCAATATCCCTCAAAGATGAAGAAGCTAATAACTTTATCCCCTCTTGTCCTCCAACTCTTGCCTACATTAGTCCTGACCACAGGCCCCAGGCAGCTGAGGCCTGCAGGAGGCAGCCCTGGAGCTGAGTAACCCCTTCCCCTCCAGGTGGAGGCAGCGGCAGGGGAGGCTGCAGGAAGGACTCCCCAGCACTCAGGAGTGGGAGGCTACAGGGACCTTAGGTCAGTCCTATGGGACACCTGACCAGGGGTTGGAGGATTTGCCCCTGGAAGAACCCTACAGAGTTCCCTGCCTAATCCCTGGAGGGCTGCCCGGAGGAGGTGAGCCAGGAGAGAAATTCCCACCAAGGAGACAAGACTGGCACTAAGGGGGCCTCTGCCCTGCTCTTCCTGCAGCACCCTAGACTCTTCACCATCCTACCCCCAGGGCTCGGTGGGCAGCGCAGAGGCCCGGATCCCTCAACTCCTTCTCATCACACACGCACTCTCTGAAGGTGCCAATGTGATTGGGGGCACCATCACCCCAAAACATATGACCTATCCCACCACACATACCAGGGCCAGGCCTGAGCCAGGGAAGCCAAGGCCTACGCCAGGCTAGAGAGGAGGAGCCTGGACAAGGAGGGGAGGAGGGGTGGAAGCAAGCGTAACGCTTGCACTGAACACACCGCAGCACCTCGAATGATGTGGGGGAGGGGTGCTATTGCTTTGCACAGGGGGACACAGTGGCAGGAGCGGGCTCCAGAGTCTGGAAGTCTCACCAGCGGGGAACACAGCCTGTGAGGAAAGGAAGGGGCCACAAGGCCTCCTGTCCTGCGGGCTGCCTTTGAGGTGGAGCCCAAGGGAAAGCAGGTTCCCTCTGCAGTTTCTGTGCTTCCTGCCCTGTGGACCCTGCAGCCTTCGGTCTCTCCCCTGCGGGGCCCTCCTCGCTCCGGCCTACCTCACCTCTGTCTTATCTGCCTCTCCTGGCTCTGGACCACCTCTACCCCCTCACCCCAGAGTCCTCGCTTCCTACTCCCGCCATCTTGGCACTGGAGCCCATCATAGCTGGGGAGCAGTGGAGGGACAGAGACAGACACTGTGGCACTGTTGAGCCACCTCTCCACCCACCCCATGCCTGGATTGCCTGGCAGAGCAGCCGCACAGCAGACTGAAGGTCAGGATCCTCCAGGGAATGGTCCCCTTTCCGATCGCCACTGGGCACCCTGTCCAAGGCCACTTCAGGAATCTGGCAAGACAGGCTCCGTCCAGCTGGTAGAGAGCCCAGACTTACGCAGCTGGGGCCCTCCCAGGGGGCCCAGGGTGGGACACCCTCCCCCAGGCTGCCTAGCACCCTGCCTGCCCCTCATTCCTGGAAGCAAAACAGATGTGCCGCCCTCCTATCAGGAAGCTGTCCCTGAGAGACAGGGCAGGGAGGAGGCAGAGGCTGGCAGGAAAGGCTGAGGGCATCGGGGACGGTTTGGCCCTAGATTCTTTAGAGATCCCATCCCAGTGCTGGGGCCCCCAGGGAGACCCATGGGCTTCTGCACCACGGATTCCTTCTCTCCAGAGGAAGTGCAGGCTGGCAGAGGCTTGCTGAGAAGGGAGTTGGGCTCTTTCTGCAATGCTAAGTGCTCCTGAGGGGCCAACAGCCTTTCTGAGTCTCCAGTCTGAGTCTCCGCTTGCAGCCAAAATGGTCTCCCTGAGAAAGAAGGGTGAAGCGCCGTCTAGGACAGGTCTGAGCGACCCCAGAACCATACAGCCCTAGGTTACTGTCCTAGTCCTGGGCCTCCAAGGGTCCTCTGGGCCCCATCCCGTCAGTCCCTTTGCAGTCATCCATCTCGCTGGTGCTCAGGCACTGGGGTGAATGCAGGGGGAGCTAATGGACTTGGCACCGCCAGGAAGTAATTAACAGGGAGGGGGCAGGGGCCACGGTGAGGGGGAGGCAGAATTAATGACAATGGGATCTGACAGCAGGAGAGTGGGGGCCTTGCGTGCTATGTGTGTACACGCATGCTGCATGCAGCGATATGCATAAGGCCCTGGGACCACATTGCCTGTGGGCACATGTGGCCTTCAGCTCCTGCCCCCAGATAGATGCCAACTCTCCACTTCCCACTCCAGAGCTGCCCCTTTGTCAGAACCTCATTCCAGAACCCCTGAGTTACCTGTCCAGCTGCTCCAGCAACACCTGAACCCGTGGCCTTGGCCGATGCTCTTGACTTTGGAAATGCAGCCAATACCTGGCAGGTCCCTTGGGCGACCTGACCTCCAAACTCTACTTCAGTGACAGCCCCAAGGCCATATCCATGTGCCTCAGATCCCTCACGTCTCTCCCTGCAGAGCCTTGAAATCTGGAGGTGCCCTGCTGTGACCCTGGGGAGACTCCAGAGCAGGGGTGGTAAGCCCCGGGGAGTGGCACTGAGATGGAAACTCCATAGGAGTCCTGGGGCTCCCCTCCAGCTGCTGCCTCTGTGTCTGTGGGGAACCCTTTACCTATGTGTATCTCTGCCTGCCCAGGTCTGCCTCTCTCCACCCTCCTGCCTCTGCCTGTGTGTCCCCCACCACCGCAGTCTCTCCCCGGTACCATGTCTGCACAGCCTGTCCCCGTTTCTCTGCATCTGTCCCTGAGATCACCTGTTGGATCTGATCCCCAACTGTCTCCCTCACCCTCCCTCACAGGAGTGGTGCAGTGCCAGCCCTGCCCACCTCAGGGCAGGAGAGGAGAGCCTGTGAGCTTGGCCCTTGGGGGCAAGGACATCCTCACCATCAATCAGCCTGCAGCCCTGGGTCAGAACTCCATTAGCAGTAACCAGGCCGGACAAGAGGCAGACACAGTGCTGGGCCAGGCCTGGGGGTGATAAGACTTAGATTGAATCATGGGGGCGGAGACAGAGGGACTGGGCACCCAGGGACATGACACAGCCGCGATTAGGCCCTGGAGCTGTGGGAGCGTGCATTATTGCAGGAGCTGGCAGGTGATTGGGAGTGATGGGGCTGGAGCAGGGACGCGGCTCCTCCCTGGATCTGGTGCAGCGCAAGCCTTAGGGGTGGAGAAGATGGAGGCAGGGCTCGGGTCCCAGCATGACGGGGCTGGTGACCTTAGTGCGACAGAAGCCTGGAACCACAATATTCAGGTCAGTGGTTAAGGTTACAGGGCAAGGGAGAGTCCACCAACTCCCCGGAGCAGAATGGACCTTGCCAATGGCCCTGCCCTTAGAAAATAGCCACTGTGCCAGTCCCTGGCCTCCAAGTACTAATCTCAAACTGTTTAGAGCCAAGAAGAAAGAGAGACAGAGAAGAAAACACAGGAGTCTTGCTTCCTTTGCCAATTTTTTCTTTTTAAATGGGGCAGGTATCACTATGCAGTCCAAGCTGACATTGAACTCACTACGTAGTCCAGGCTGGCCTCAGACTCACCATGCTCCTCCTGCCTCAACCTCTTGAGTACTGGGATTACAGCTGTGCACCACCAGGCCTGCCTCCTTCAGCAATTCTTATCCTGCTCCTTCCCTATTCCTGCCACATGTGTTCTCTTTCTCCCTCCCTCCCTCCCTCTTTTCCTCCCTCTCTTTCTCTCTTCTTCAAATGCATGCTTGCTGTGTCCTGGGCCACTGCTTCCAGCCTATCGACCAGGACAGCCACCTGCCATCCCTGCCCTGCAGCACCAGCCTCCCTGAACATGAAGTACAGAGATAAGGCAGTGAAGGGCTGCAGGGCTGGGAAGCTTGGCTTCACCACCAGGTGACAAAGAGGAGCCCAGCTACAATGTGTGTGTGTGTGTGTGTGTGTGCGTGTGTGTGTGCGCGTGTGTGTGAGACAGGGTGACAGGTGCATGGAGTAAGGGGGAAGCTCAGGGAAAATAGAGGGGAGGATCCCAGAGAGCTGTCCCCTACCTGAGCCCCAATGCCCCCTCCCAGGATGACATCATCCTAAGAACTAGCAAGAGACACGACGGAGAGACAATAAATATAATTGCTGTGATGGGACTTTGCCTGGAGAAGCAGGACATCCTCTCTTCCCAGCACCCCGTCCCCTCCCGCATGCTGAGGGTGAGTTAGATGCTCTGAGGGCCACCCTGGGCCAGCCCCTAGCCCAGCACGTCCAGGTAGACGGGAGGTGCCTGGGCCAGCACTTGCAGCCGGGTGTGCACATCCTTGATGCTGTGGCGTTGCTGGGGCTCCCGCTGCCAGCAACCCCGCATAATGGCGTAGACCTCTGGTGGGCAGGCACGGGGCCGCTCCAGTTCACGGCCTTGTGTGATGCACTCGATCGCCTGGAACCCCCAGAGAGACAGAGAAGAGGGCACAGTCGGGGGGCAGGAGAGGGAGGCTGCAGGCTGCTGATAATCCAACTGAATACACAGCAAACCCCAAGATTTTTTTCTGCCCTGACACTGAAAAGTGGGAATGGTTACAGCTGGACTCTGAGGATTCCAGACCAATGGAAGCCTTGCCAGGTGGGGTGAAGAAGGGAAAGGACCAAGGTGTTTGCTAAATCTGTCAGCTTAATGTTGGGGCTGAAAGGGGAAAGGAAGGGTCCTCTGCCTCTCAGCTCTGGAAGGCTGAGAGCAAAACTAAACAAAAAACTGAGAAAAAAAAAAACAGTAAAACTGCACTTAAAGTCCTTAAAAAAGTAGAAGGCAACCTTCACTTCTTTCTCCCCACTGTGGGTATCACTGTGCAGGGATTTAGCTCCTCTGAAAAGAGGCTGCAGCAAGCAAGATCAAAGTGAGACTCCAGGTGGGACTGCTAGATCCACTAAGGGATCCAGAGTCAGAGGTGGTGGCAGAAAAAGATGGGCAGGGAAGGACCTGGAGCCTCTTCCCCTTTCTTTCCTCCCCACTAGAGGACTTAGGTTATGGGCAGCACTAATTCCATTCCTTCTCTCAGTGCTTGAGAAAATTAAAATCTATAACCCTCTCCCCACCCCACCAGCCTCCAGGGAGCAGACTGCATTAGGAGGAGAAATGGAAACTGACAGCTGTGAGCCAAAGAGGGGGTGGGGGAGCTGCTCTGGGAGACAGAACACCTGGGGCCTGCTCTGGCTGTGGCCAGCAGGAAGACGAAGGGAGGGAGCCCGACTGTCCTTCTGAGAGTCTGGCCTCTGGCCTTCCTGCTGCAGTGCCAGGCCCTCTGTTCCACGCCTCTCCCTTCTACCTTTATAATGCAACCTAAGCCCATAAAATGCAGCCAGGGTCGGGGATCTGCACTTCATTCACAAGTGCTTTGAAGTCCCCAGGAGCCAAGTGGGCCTGGACCAGGGAGGGTGCACAGAGGAAGGACTTGGGAGAAGACGAAGGGGACAGGGACAGTGCAGGGACGCACAATGCCGGGGGAGCCCCTGAGGAAGGGCCCACGCTGACCTCAGCGTTGGAGAGCTGGTACCAGGGCTGCTGGCCATAGGTGAAGATCTCCCACAGCACCACACCGAAGCTCCACACATCACTCTCGGCGGTGAACTTTCGGTAGAGGATGCTCTCAGGCGGCATCCAGCGGATGGGCAGCATGGTGCGGCCTCCCACCTGCCGGCAGGGAACCCCATATTAAACACAGAGAAATGCAGCTCTCAGGTCCCAACCCACGGGAAACACAGCAGTGCCATCTCCAACAGAGACAGCACAGGAGACGGACCTTCCTCCAACGGGGGCTGAGGAGGAAGATATGAATGGATGAAAAGCCAGAGGCTCAGGCCCCCCACTGTCCAAGGAAGAGGGGTGCAGTCAGCCAGGGTGGAGTGTTTGCAGACTCAGGGTACAGGATGTTTAGTTTGGGTGCTGGTGAAGGGCTAGGAATGAGGGACCCTTACACGGTAATAGTCGGTGCTGTAGATGTCCCTGCTCATGCCGAAATCCCCGATCTTGACCACCAGACCCTGGCCCACCAGACAGTTGCGTGTGGCCAGGTCACGGTGCACAAAGTGCAGGCTGGCCAGGTACACCATGCCCGCTGCCACCTGGCTAGCCACAGTCAGCAGCTGCCCAAGGCCCAGGGGACCCGGAGCCACATCCTCCCCGCCAGCCAGCAGTTTGGCATCAGGCCCGTGGGATCTGCAGAAGTGAGAGCAAGACAGGCTGGGCTGAGAGGACAGCGTCCCCAGGAGCCTGAGGAAGGGGATCCCCCAGAGCTGGGTGATGAGGATGAGGAGGACTGGAGAGCCAAAATGGGCGAGGGAAAGAACAGAAGGCAGCTGTCTGGAGGGGTAGAGGAGTAGGGTCTGAACAGGTGAGCCTAACCCAGCTTCTGCTACACAGCCCACCTTTCCCACACCCGTGCATCCTCTCAGGCAGCCCTGAACTCCGCACCAGCATCCAGCTGCCCCCCGCCCCCGCCCCTCTTGCCATGGGTACCTTGCCAAATCAAGCCCAGCTCAGATTCTTTCCCCCAAGCCTCTCCTTGCCTAATGAAAGGAGAACCCCCTCCATTCTGTGCCTGAGCTCAGGGAGTCCTCCCCAATTTCCTGTCCTTCTCACCTTTGTCTTCAGGATCAAGCTGCCCTTTTCCTCCTCCCCACAGCTCCCAACCCAAGTCATCCTCCCTGGTAAGGAGACTGAATCCAGTGCTTTGGCGTGGAGCTACAATTCCCTACCATTATTTATTAATTTATTTAGACAGGGACTCACTAAGTTACCAAGCTGCCCGTGCTGGGCTTGAACTTTCCACCCTCCTGCTTCCGTCTCCTTCAGTGCTTGTATTACAGGCCTGGGTCACAATGTCCAGCTAGTGTCCCATCTGAACCTTTGCCTGAGCTGCTTGCTTTGCCAATGATGCCCTTTTCTATGGGCCAACTTTTTTCCCATTGATTCATTCCAGGTATTTGTTAAACATCTCCAAAGATGTTTAACATCTTTATTTGTTAACATTTGTTAAACATCTCCACTGCGTGGAGGGGCAGTGGAGACTGTGATGCAGATAAACACCTCACAGAAGTGCAGTACGGGTCACCTGATGACCATTAGGGGTGAGAATGGAAGAAGCCATGGATGACTTCCTAAAGGAAGGATATTTAAACTGAGGGGGAAAAAAAGAAAAATGAGGAAGCTGTTGAAGGAGGCCAAGGCAGGGGCAAGTGAGTGGCTTGGACAGATGCCCAGTGAACAACACAGGGCACCAGAAGTGCAAAGGCCCAGAATCAAGAGGAGTAGGTGGTGCCTCTTGGAGGGACATCTTCCAACTCCTCTAGGAAAGTCGCCATTCTCTAACTCCCCCAGTGCTCCAGCCAGCACTTGCAGCTGCTCCTCTCTCAGCCCCCAGCCCCACTTGATAGCATCTCCCAGGTTTGTATATCCCCAGGCCAGCCCTGAGCTGGGACCACATCTGGTGGGAGAGGGGCACTGCCCTGGCCACAGGACTCTAACTCCTCCACCCCAATCCCCTGGCCGCTCACCCTCAGGGCTGGCCTGGCCTCACCTCCCTGACTCCCAGCCCCCACCCCCAGCCCCACACCGACCCCGCTCACCAGGTAAGCTGACTACAACTCTGCCTCTCTCCCAGCTCAGTTCCAAAGATTGGTGACTACATGAATGACCCGCTGCTCCCAAGGAGATCTCTGGGGACCAGCTCACCACCATCAACTGCACGACCACAGCCCTGGGCTGTCCCTCCCAGATGGGGAAGGTGAGGTCAGAGAGGAAAACTGCTTGGCAAAGAAGGCTCTGTGAATGAGTGGCAGCTGATTCCCAGCCCAGTCCTGGTCCCTGCCATGATTAACCCTTCCCCATTGTCAAGGGGACAACTTCATAGGACCAGGACTCAGCAAGAGAGCCCATGACCCGCACAGCCAGGGCAGAAAGCAGGGCCTCTGCCCAAGTCTCAGACCATTCCCTACCTGTGTGCCCTCTGGCCAGTCACACCCCCTTCCTAAGCCTCAACTGCATCTAGGCACATTTTATCAAGCGATTAAAATTATCAGCATAAATAAATAAACTTATTGAAGTTTTTCTGTCCAAAGGCAAAAAAATCAATTCCATATAACCTTCAAGTACAAACCGCCATATATGCTTGGAGACTGAAAAATATGTATTTTTACAGTTGTCCAAGATGCACATCTAAGAGCACACACAAGCACCATAAAGGTGAGCTGTAAAGCCCCTAACAGTGCGTGGAGTCAGCAAGCGCCTGGTCAGCTTTTACAAGATCATATCCCCAGCACCTGCTCCAGCCTGACTTCTATGCCACACACAGATGTGCATACCCTTGCAAAGCCCTCTCATTCTGAAGCATCAACTCAGCCTCTGCTAGGGCATCGTCCTCACTATGGCACTTTCTCTTTGGCATAGAATGTTCCCATACTCATGTGTCTGTCTCCTCTACCACCTCACAGGGCCATAGGACCAGCAACTGTGCCTTCCTGATCTTTCTTTCTTCTTGGTTTTCTTTTGGCGTTTTTGTTTTGCTTTGTTTTGTTTTGTTTTGTTTTGTTTTGTTTTGTTTTGTTTTGTTTTTTTCCAGCAGATCTCCCTGTGTAGTCCAGGCTGCTCTTGAACTCACTATGTAGCCCAGGCCAGCCTGAAACTCTTGGCAATTCTCTTGCCTAAGCTTCCAGAGTGCTAGGATTACAGACGTGTGCCACCAAGCCCAGCTCCTGTCCTGATCCTTTTTAGAGTTCCTCCTCAGTTCATGGACAAGCAGGAATGTGCTTGTAGGAAAGGAATGACATGACTCAGAGCTGGGTCAGGGACCCATGCAGGGCTGGGAGCTTGTACCGGAGGAAGCGGTTGAGGTCCCCATGCCGCATGTACTCAAAGACCATCAGCAGTGGGCGGCCCTCCGTGCAGACCCCAAAGAAGCGCACGATATGCTGGTGCTGCAGCATGGTAAGCAGCTCTGCCTCACGCTGGAAGTCCTGCCGAGCACTCTCAGATACTTCCTTCAAGGCCTGGGGACAGAGGTGGGGACAGGACAGAGGGGCCCTTACTTCCCTACATCCAGGCCAGCCCCGCCTCATCTCAATCATGCTGGACTCAGGCAGCCCACCCCCAGCCAGGGCACCACGTCCTGATGTGGCAGTGTGCTGGAGGTGAGATCCAGGTGAGAGTCTCACCTTGACAGCCACCAGCATCTTGTCCTGGTCAGGAAGCAGGTTGTGGCACTCAGCAAGGAAGACCTTTCCAAAGGCGCCCTCACCCAGCTCCCACTTGAGCACAATGTCCCGGCGCTTGATGTGATGGACACCTAGGGGGGCTTGCAGGATCAGGGGGGGTCCATCTTGGACAGGTGGGAAGTGGGAAGGGCAACACTCTCTAGCAGGACTGGGTGCTGCACAAGACCCATGTCACGGTGTGGGCAGCATCTGCCCCAACAGGACATGGTGTTGGGGCTGTGGCCCCGGGCTACAGCCAGGAGCCAGGCTGATGTCAGCCTCAGGGAGGTATGCTGTCACTGATGTAGGGATGGGGACAAGTGGGAGGGAGGGAGGGAGGGAGGAACTGGTCAGACCTGGGGCAGGCACAGGCTTCTACACACACACATGCACACACACACAGGCACACACACACATGCACACTTGCCCTTGCCCTCGCCATGGCACAGCCTCTCACAGGCATCACTGAAGTACTGTGGGTTCTCGATGATATGGCCTTGCAGTCCAGAACCTTTGCCCTCAGCAGGAGAAAGAGAGCTGCCACCCAGTGTCATGAAATGTAGAGACATGGCCAGCCCATCCTCTGGAGCCAGCACAGCAGGGCCTGAGGTGGAGACACAGCCACATGGAGGGGCCACAGCCCAGATACGCACCTTGGTCCTTGCCTACGCTTGCTTGTAGAATGCCAGTCCACCCCCCTCTACACCAGGAAGCAAGCAGAGAAGGGGCTGCAGCAGGGCCTCTCTCTGTCTGGCTCCTGTCCAATCCCTGGCCTCATGGGCACCGAAGAACCGCCCCCTCCCCCCAGCCCAGACCTCCCAGACCCACTTAGTGTTTGACTACAATCCAGCCACCAATTAGCAGCTGCTACTTCTGAAACTACTCTGCACCAAGCCTGATACACACTCATGAGCCCATACCAGTCCTTCATCTGTATCCCAAACACAGTCACACCCTAAAACTCCATGGCCCCATGCAAAGACACAGTCAGGAAGAGCCAGTAGGAAACAGAGCCGGTGGGACCGACAGCCCAGCACTGCTGCACTCACGGTTGATCCCAAACTTGTTTCTCTGTCCACACTTGTTGAGCACCAGGAGCACGGCGGAAAGGAAGAGGCAGGCAAAGACAGCCAGGCCCACAGCCACGGAGACCTGGGGGCGGGTCCAAGGCAGAGGCTCCCCTGCACCTTAGAGCTCCCCCTAGTAAACCATTTCACCCCCGGCAAAGGACCCCAGACCTGTCTCTTGTGTCCCTCTTGAGCTCCCTGTTCTGCCCAGAAATGACATACAGATACCTACCACCCTCCTCGCCCTTCCCATCAAAGCCCTATCCAAGATGTCACTTCCCACACTCACCCCAAAAGGCGTTTCATCCTTCTTCTCCACTGGGTGTCCAGATGTGCTGTTAGTGTCTGTGGGGACAAGGGCGAGAGGTGTGGTCCTTGGTACCTGTTGTGTCTCCTGAAGGCACCACTCCTGCCCAACCTGGCTCTCAGAAGTTAGACTGGTGTCCCTTCTGGCCCTGCCTCAGCCCAAGGGACCAGACACAACCTGCCCTGCCACCTAGGCTACTCACCCACAGGCGAGAATGAGACTGCGGCAGGAGAAAGAAGACACAGTCAGATGGAGGAGGAGAATGCCAGCCCCCGCCTGGCTGGGACGCATCCCTTCACCTCCTGGGGGGTGGGATGGGTGGGGCAGTGGGCCTCAAGGGAGAAGAGGCTCTTGGCTCTTTTCCAGTTGGGCAGTGGATGCCCTGGCACACGACTCTCTCTTCAGTCCACAGGATGGAGAAGCTTGGGGTAGAGGGCAAGGAGCCAGAAAAGATGGACACAAGCTCCTTTCTGTCAGGGCTGGGCACCCCAACTTCAGGGCCCTAGAAGGAAAGAGCCAGGCGCATCCCCAGCTCTCCACCCAGGCACGCAGGAGTGGGGCAGGGCTGGGGGCTCCCGCCCGCACCCGGGATGGGATCCTCGGGGTTGAACTGGAAGGGGTTGTCCATAAAGGCTACTGAGATGGAGTCGGAAGCTTGGCCCAAGGAGTTGACAGCCACCAGCTTGTAGATGCCGTTGTTGACGTGGGTGGGCTGGTTGAGGCGCAGGCACCCATGGCGCGTGGTCTCGTTGGGCGCCGCCTCCAGGAACTGGGTGAAGATGAAGCCAGTCTCGTTGAGCACGGAGCCATTGAAGAACCAGCTCAGGGAGGGCGCCGGTTGGCCATCCACGGTAAAGGGAATGCACCAGTGGTGCTGCTCCACAGCCGCCTCCAGGTGTACGCTGGCCGGGACTGCGGGTGTGGGGTAGGGCGTGAGGGCGCTGCGGGGGCGAGGGCGGGGGCGGGGTGGGCGTGGGGACGGAGGGTGGTCCAAGGCCCTAAGCAATGTGCAGGAAGCAGGTTTTGGAAAGAAGTTGACACTAAATCTTAAAAAATCTGGCAGCAGGTGTGTAATATTCAAGGCTTAAAGAACTGAAGCATCAGGCCTAGAGAAGCGGGGTGCCAGCTTACAGCAATGAAATATGGAAGGAGCCTTTGGATATGGGACCTAGAAAAGGTAAAGTGTAATCAAGCTTACGATAGGGCAAAGGAACTAAAATCTTTTTTTTTTTTTTTCCAGTATTAGGGATTGAACTCAGGACCCTTGCACTGAACTACATCTGCAGCCCTATTTTTATTTTTGCTTTTGTTTGTTTGGTTGGTTGGCTGGTTTTTGTACTTTGAGGCAGGGTCTGAGTCGCTAAACTGCCAAGAGAAGGCTGAAACTTTCAATGTCCTGCCTCGGCCTCCCAGAATGCTGGTATCATAGGCATATGCCACCGTGCCTGGCACTTTTAAAATTTTTTGAAAAGCAGTATGGGGTGTGGGTTAGAAATAGACTCAACCCTGAAAAAGTGAAAATCTCTCAAAAATTAAGGAAGAAAAGTATAGCTGGATGTGGTGGTACACACCTGTAATCCCATCACTCTGGGAGACTGAGACAAAATGATCACAAGCTCCAGCTCAGCCTGGACAAATAGCTGACTTAGCAAGACTGTGTGTCACAAACAGAAGAGTTGAGAATATAGCTCAGTGCAAAGACCCTGGATTCAAACCCCAACATCAGGGGGGAAAAAAACTGTATGTGTGCATAAATAAATTTATACTGGAATTCTGGCTCACATTTATACAGTGTACACTGAGGCCCTGGGTTCAATCCGCAAACCAAAACAATTAAAAAAGAAGATGCAGCTCTTGGTTTTTGGTTCCTTTCGCAAAAAGTCCAATCCCTAATTCATTGTACACGATAAAGCTCAATTTGCTGCTGTGCCAAAGCTTGTTAGAAATTCCCAGTAGAGACATGATGCCAGTTTTTTGTTTTTTTTGTGTTTTTGTTTGTCTGTTTTGGTATCAGGAATTGAACTCAAAACCTTGCGCTTGCCAGGCAGGCACTTTGCCACTGTGCTATATGCTCGGCCCCCTTGATGCCAGTTTTAATGTAGTCATTTGCAAGCCTAAAATAAAGTTCTAAATGACAGAGAAAACAGAACTAAACTAAACGAGTATGTGGGGCAAAGGCCTTCAGGAGGGACAAGTACACAGAAGTGCTCTGGAGCGGTGGAGACAGCCAGGCAGCTGGTGTGGAGGGCTTCAGGTAGCAAGCTTTGGGCAGGGGCCAGAAAGAAATCCAGCTCCATCCCTGTGGCCTTGATGAGCCCCCAGGACTTCCCCTGAAGGATCAGGTTTTCATGGGAATCTGGGAACAGCTGGGAGGGAGCAGCTGTGGAGACACACATCCCACCCTTCCCTCTAGCCCCCCACCCCAGTCCTCTTTTCAGGGAAGAAGAGATGAGTGCGGGTGGGTGCAGGGCAGGTCCCAGGAACTCACAGGAGACATTGACCTGGACAGAGACCTCAGCCCGGCCCACATCATTCTCTGCCCAGCATGTCACATTCTTCCTATTGAGGCTCCTGGTGACATTGGCCAAGGTCAGCTCCAAGGATGGCAAATTTCCAAATTTCTATATCGGGGAAAAGGGGAAAATCAGAAAATCAGAAAGGGTTTCAGCACACTTGGGACTGAGGCAGAGGACTGGAACTGATTCCTTTTTCCTCTAGCTCCAGAGGAAAAAGAGAGCAAGGCTGGGGTGAAGGCAAGGGAGAGAAGGGTGGGAAAAGACAGTTTGTTCTCAGTTTCTCAGATCACCTATCTCATGATTTGATAAATCTAATGCATTACCAATAACCTCAAAATAGGCACAAGATACCCCAGGTCAAAACTGCAGCCGCCCACCTAAGAGGCAAGCATTAGATGTTACGAGCTCCAAATTCAACATCCACACACAGCTCACTAGAAAACAAGTGAAACCTGGCCACAAGGCTTTCATGTTTCACATACAGTTCTGGCTGTCTCAGCCCCGGAAAGTTCAGACACCAAGAGCCAGTGCCGATAACAGGCAGCATGAGGAGTAATGGCAGTGACACTGCCTCCTCTGGCAGATGACAGTGAGACACTGTGACTTGATTCTGAATCATCATCAAAAGATTGAATCAGGTTATAGTCTCTTTCTTAGACAATTCCTAAACTTGCTGAACCATGGAGAGTTTTTTGTGTTTTGTAAGCTGAAGAGGTAGACAGAAGGACTTTTTGATATTTTGAAAGCCATTTTCATACAATGATGAAAATAAATCAGGTGGTGAATGCATATCATATATCTGGAATTTCGCGTTTGTTTTACTTTGGTTTTGGCTTTTTGAGATAGGGTCTCACTATGTAGTCCGAGTTGGCCTTGAACTCAATATGTAGCTCAGGCTATACTCAAACTTGAGATCTTACAGCCTCAGCCTCCTGATGTTGGGATTATAGGCATGCACCACCACTCCCAGCTTTCTATCTGGAAATTTCCTTGAGCAAGTGTGACAGGAGATATAGTTTTCCTAAGTTTCCACTGGAATATGTGAATTTACAGATACCAGAAGAGCTCTCTCACCTTTGTGAAAGCTGGGTTTCACCACTTCATGGGCTCTCTGTGTTCCTCAGCTATCTCCTCTCCTCCTGTCACCCTGGGGTCTGGGGCACCAATTCCTACTCATCACCTGGAATGGCTATGCTATCCCTTACTCCCCTGAGGGGAACCAACCTTTTTCTTCTCCCTTTAGCTCAGTTAGGGTGTGACATTTCTAAAGGGAGTTTTTAGGAAATGTTAGCAAATAGGTAAATTTCCTAAAGGGAAATCACAGACTGGAATTTCCCAAAGCAGGTAGCTGATTTAAAGTATCTGCATACGCAGGCGTGGTCAAGCCCTGTCTCTGCCTTTCCATTACTCCTATTCACAGCCTTGATTGACTCTGGAATAGAAGGGTAATTGTTCCTCTGCTCTACCTGCACCCTGCTCGGGGGACCAGGGGTTCTTTCTTCTGCATATTTCTTTCTTCTGCCACCAGCAACTCTGGGGTTGACTGTCCTCCCAAAGTGAGGTCCTCCACACTCAACACCACACCATCTGTCCCACTGGCCACATCCCTAGTCCCTGGTATCTGCTCCTGCCATGAAGGTGGGGCCAGTTTTGTGTAGGCACCGCCCTTTGTTAGACCCTGGGGACCTTGTGAACAAGGCTCCTTGATCACCTTATGAACAAGGCTCCCTAGCTGTGGCCACTCTGGGCAGCCCATGGCCAGCCAACACTAGACAGCAAGGTTGGGTAGGTACCCAGAGACAGGTCTGGATAACACAGGCCAGAGAATGCCTGGAGGCAGCCAGGGAACCAGAAGCTGTGGTGTCTACTTCAGTTTGCAGATAAGAAAACAAAGTGCCGGCAGATTCAGGGATTTTTCTAAAATCACTCCAAGAACTAACGGGTGAGAGAGCTGAAGCCCAAGCTGTGCTTCTTTCACTAATGTGGTCATCATACCCAAGAGAATGCTGCTTCCAGGAGCTCCAGGAAAAGACTCCCAAAGAGCCCCAAGAACCAGCCCTGGGTGCAGAACCAGAGACATTGTGCTTCTTCCTGGCCTCGGTTTCTTTACCGGGAAAGGGAGTACATGAGGCACAGTCTGTTAGGGCCCACTCAGCTGCAGCATGTGAGCTGGACCTCCTCTCTGTCAGTCAGCACTGTAGTCCCAGAGAGGGGCCCTGAGTTTGGAGGGGGATCCAGTCTGTGCCTGCCCTGAGGCTCTGCATGTGCCCAGGGCTGCCCCCAGTGTGAGCCTGAGTCCCACCATCTAAACCATTTTTGTCCATCCTTCATGTTTTCTCTGCTCCTTACTTGTTTGGTTATTTCTTCACTTGTCTTTGTCCCCTGCACCCTAGCCAGCCCCTCTGAGACAGGAGGAGGGGGTCTGCAGGAGGCTTCTCACCATCACTGTGGCTGAGTCCTCCAGCTCCGCGAGGCTCCAGCCAGCCTGCTGCAGGTGCTGCCCCTCCACACGGCACTGCAGCAACACGTTGTCCCCCACAGCCACAGAAGCATTGGACACCTGGACCTTCAGTGTGGGCACACCTGGCCACCCAGGTTGCCCCAGGGTTGTTAGAGCTGAGCTTGGCCTCAGAACCCCAGCCCAGGTGTGCTCCTCCCGACCCTCCTCAGTGATCTCAGCCCAGGCAATGCCCCTTTGTTTTGCAACCCTTGCCAATGGTCAT
The DNA here is from genome assembly GCA_004363535.1 of Dasyprocta punctata. NCBI lineage: Eukaryota > Metazoa > Chordata > Mammalia > Rodentia > Dasyproctidae > Dasyprocta > Dasyprocta punctata. The sequence goes on along the minus strand of RJWM01005471.1, from coordinate 39,559 downwards.
GGCCCAGGCCCCTTCAGCACTTGCTCAGGGCGCCTTCTCCAGGGAAGCAGCCCTGTTTCCTTGGCCCCTGGTAGCATCTCCAGCACCTACCGCAGCTGGTGTTGTGGCTGAGCAGCAGGCTCTCATTCCTAGGCCCCAGACAGCGTAGCCCCTGTGTGTGCACTCTGCCCAGCCCCTCTGCCTCCCAGCGCTGCAGCCAGGTCAGGGCACAGGAACAACGCAGGGGATTCCCAGACAGGACCCTGGGGGAGGGGCAGAGTGAAGGAAGGGGCAGCTGTATGGCCTGAGAAGCCACAGGAGGTAGAAGGTGAAGAGGAGAGTCTAGGGTAGAGAGGGGTTTGGGACTGGTTCCTGTCTCAGACTCAGTTACTAAAGGAAATAAATGCAGAAAGTTGCCAATAGCCAGCTGAGTGTTACATGGGTTCCCCACAAAGGCTCCCCAGGTGACAAGCCAGGCAAGAGCTCTCCAGGAGGGAGGAGGGAAGGGCACGGCCTCCTGCAGTGACCCCAGGCTCTAAGTGCCCACAAGTACACACAGGCCACTGCTCTCCACCCCTCCTATGCACACCCGCTGGGGATGTGGGCAGATGTGCCCATGTGCACACAATGCCCCAGGCCTGTGGCCTGCTCAGCATGGCAGCCCAGTCACACCAGCCCCCACTGGGCACACAGGCTCCATGCCCCACACATCACCCCCCAACAGTGGTCCCATAGCCTCTGCTTGGACACGGTTCACAGGCAGGCACAGGCCCCAGTCTCAACTCACAAATATACTGCCCTCAAAGAGATCCCACTCCCAGCCCCGCCAGTTCCACACAGACACAGTGCACTTGGGACCCCACTTCACACACATGGCCGCTCCTGCTCCTGGAAGCCCCGCACTCACAGCTCCTGTAAGGACAGGCCCTGCACTGCTCTCCAGGACAGAGACTCCAGATCATTGAAGGAGAGGTTCCTGTGGGATGGAGACAGGTCTTGTGAGCCTCTGACCCTTACCCAGGGAGGGAGGAGCCACGGAGGAAGCTGACATCTGGGCGCTGGAAGCAGCCCTGAGAGGCACAAAAGCGTGGGTGCTGGGGGCAGCAGGTAAGCCTCCTGGAGTCCACTCCTCTTCCTGGACAACAAGGGTTAACCCTCACTTAAACCCCGCCCTAGACCCCAGGGAAGGGAGGGGGAACAGCCGGTCCCCTCCCCCACACCTCCTTGGCCCCAGCTGGCAAAGTGCTGAGGCCACAGCTGGGGGAAGGGGCTCCATCTGTGCTCCCCCACTGAAGAGAAGGGAAGAACCGAGGCTCCCACACTCCTTTGCCCCCTGCCAGAGGAGGACAAGGACCTCAGAGTACTTCCTCAGGTCCCCTCCCCCTCCTCCTTCCTGTTCCTCCACAGGGACTAAGGAACTTGAAGCAGAAAAAGACCCCTGGGCCACAGCTCCCTGGGTCAAGAGATGGAGAAAGCGAGCCCAGTGCCGGGTCTGCAGCAGGTCACACAGGAGCCCTGTGCTCTGTGCCTGCACCAGGCTGCGGCTCCTGCGCCCCTCTTCCCCTGAGGACTCACCCTGACCCCTGTCCTGCCCCATGGTCCTACAGTTTGTGACAGCCAACTGGAGAAGTACCCTCACACAAGAACTAGAAATATCACCATCCTGGAGACAGAGCTGAGTTGAGCTCTGTCCTGCCTCTGGGCTGCGTGACGTTAGCACAGAAACTGACCTCACTGATTCTCAGACTTCTCAGCTACACAATGAGGACAGCACTATCTCGGTTAGTAGGTTGATCATAAAGATTCACCTATATAAGACTATGAAGTGTTGTTCAGTACTTATTTATTACTGAGGCCCCAGTACCTAGTGAGTGACACCGCATCCTTGTTGTATCATTGGGTCCAGCACAGCACTATGAATGGCAGCCCCACCACCCTTCCCCCCCTCCACCAGCCCAGGTGAGGCCAGGGGCTGAACTCCTGCCCCTAGAAGCCCAGGTAGGGGCTCCCAGGCATGCCAAGGGTATCTCCTGGCCACTCCATGACTCTCGGCCCTCTACAGGGCTGTGACTCTGAGAGCCAGGGAGGGTGACGAGTGACTGGTATGATACTCCAGCTCCAAGTCTGGCTCAGCAGTCCTGTCCCCACTCCTCACTCCCTTTGGACTCATATATATCTGAACTCCTCAGAGAGGCTGGGCAGGCTCCTACGAGACACTGCAGCATGAGTGTGGAAGAGAGACAGACAGAAGGATCTCAAGCAGCAGGCACGAGTGCCCAGAGCACTGAGGCAGCGAGGAGCAGCCCTGGGGGAATGGTGAGATGCTTCCCTGACCAAGCTGGGCCTTCCTCAGAATGCTTCCCTGGGGAGGGCCTGGCCCATTAGCAGTGCAAGTCTGGGTGTCCCCCCAACCCGGTGCCCAGCCCCACACTCACAGGCGACTGAGCCGAGGAGTGAAATGGAAGGCATCTGGCGCCACGAAACGGAGACCACTCTTCACGATGGTGCTGGGGAGGGGTGTGGAGGATTAGCCCTGGATCCTCAGCTATCTATCCTGCCCATCCTGGTCCTAGGTTTCCAAGGCTGAGCTCTGCACCTCTCCTCGTCCCTCTTAGTTTCCAAGACTATCTGGACCTTCCGGACCCCTGAACTTCCTGACCTCCACCCTCAGCCCTTCGGTGCTCAGCCTCTCAAGTCCTTCCAAGCTGACCTTTTGATCCCTAGGGCCCAGGCCCGAGCCCCACCCCACACAGCCCTTAGCTCCTCACAGGTTTCTTAGTTCCCCCAGGCCCTGCAGGTCACGAAGCTCCAGCTGCTGCAGATGTTGCTGGTTCTCCACATAACTGTTGGGATAAGGGATGGTTATCAAAGGGGTCAGCCCCCACTTGAATCCCCATGCCCCCCAACTCCCTCACAATGACACATGCACTCTGCATGCACACATATATGCACTATCCACACACAGACCCACTCGCACACTTACACATGCACAGATACAGGCGTGCATGCATATGCAGAGACACCCTCCTCGCAAGTTACACACACATGCATCCATGCATTCTCACAACTTCATGCATGTGAACACATATATACCTCTTGTACCATTTACACAGCCAAGATGCATATGCACACACAGAGAAAAAACATACGCCCAGCAATGCTGCTGCTCATGCACATTCCCACTTGCACACATGCATGCAGGAATAAATATGTACGCATAGATGGAGGCTGACATCCTCACACACGGACACACGTAGGTAAAGCTCACATATACCTCTCATAGGCACACACATGCACATGTGTGGGAGATGTGCACATGCATTCATACACACACACACCAATCTCTTCTGGGTTTCATTCTCTGCTTCTATCCCAGGCCTCCCCATACATGCACCACATTGGGAGCCATGCTGAAACACCTGCTTCCACAAAGAGCCTGGGCCACTGCCCCACCCAGCACAAAGGAAGCCCTGTGGTCACAAATATGTGTGTTCCCAAATGTGCCTGCTCAGGGGCCATTCACAGGCCTCGTTCACAGGGACACACACACACACACACACACGCATGCACACACCCTACCTATTCTGCCACCGCAAAGTCTCTGGCCCCTTCCCACACTCAAGCAGCAATCTTTACACACACCATACTTTCACAGAGCAGGCAAGGTGCATAGAGGCTGTCAGGTAGAGAAAGAGAACCCAGACCCTCCCTGCCCAATGAGGGACCCCAGAAGGGGAGAATAGGAGGATGGAGCTAGAAGATGTGGGGTGGGTAATGGTAAGGACTGGCTGGTTTACACGGGGTGACATGGGAAGGCTGAATGCAGGAGACAAAAAAACAAAGAGTAAGACATGGAGAAAAAGAAACCAACAGGAAGAGACTGGCAGAGACAAAGAGGGTAGCAAGGAGAAAGACAGACAAGAGAGAGATAGACAGACAGACAGACAAAGATAGAGAGCCAGAGAATATAGGGAGGCAAGAAAGAAAAGCAAAGAGGCCTGGGGGTGCTGACGGCTGGCCCTGTCTGGCTACTGGATCTGGCATGCCAGGGAGTTCCTGAGAACTCAGTTGTCCTGCAGTGGCACGTTGGTGTGTAACACACACACTCGCACACCCTGACTCACTGCCTGCTCTCAAAACTCTTCCGCTACCTTTGGATTTTCCCCTAAGTAAGGACTAAATAAGGAAACCAAGACTGGCATAAAGAACCCACTTCCTCTCCCAGTTGTGGCCCCAAAAGAACAGCCAGGTGTCAGGTCTCAGTGCCCAGAGGTGTGACTCTGAGGGAGGCAGGTCCTTGTTCTACCTGATCCTCCTCAGCCCCACCAGGAATGTTTCAAGCCATCAGGACCCTAGAAGATGGCGAGACTGCATGACCAGCTGAGTGTGTACATGCTGTCAGGCAGTGTGCTCAAAGCTGCCTCATTCGTTTGGATTCACAATCAATCTGTCTATTCGAGTCCATTATCTCCTTGTTAGCTCCTTGGGTGAGGGAGGAGAGAGGGGACTGTGCAGGAGGAGGTGAGGGGGATCAGGCTGCTGCCCCACCTACAGGGACATTTCAATCACTGGACCCTTTAGTCTCAGCCCTGACCTGTCAGCTCCCTCTCCCAGCAGGGTGGACCTACGTGGGGTTTGAAAAGGCACTGGGAAAGAACACTGATGGGGAGCAGTCAGGAGCCTGGCCCCTGGCTTGAAGGCTCTGGGTGATGAATGGACAGGACCAGGGGTGACAGCTCAGATCTCATGCCTCCCTCAGGCAGAAACCTAGGCCTACACCAAGACAAGACCATCTCCTCTCCCGGTCTCCCTGGGGCCATTAGAGAGAGATATTGAGTACCTTCCCGTTAATTACCACAAGATGCCCGAGTAACTCAGTGCCAATTATTGCAGGCTGCTCAAGTAACTTCCAGACAGTGACAGCCCCCACCTCGGATTCCTTCCAGCATGTCACTGCTCAAGGCCAGGGTTACTGCCCACCCACTAACTCCAGATCATAGAATGGGGATCTTCCAGCAATTCCTCCCTTCTTCTAGAAGTCATGCTGGCCCCATCAGCCTCACAAAATACTCAAGTCTTCCAGCCACCTCCACATGATGCCTGAGTACCTCTAGGACAATTATGACAGCACACTCCCATAGGTTTCACCAGCTGCTACAAAGTACTTGAGTATTTTTTAACCAATGATTGCAGAATGCCAGAGCACTGCAGCACGCTGGAGATGCCTCCCAGCTTTAGATCTGGAAGGGAGGAGACTCTCTCAACAATGGCCCTGACTCCCTGACCCAAGTAGGAAAACAAGGGTGGAAAGGAAGATGAGAGTGGAGGGAGAGAAACCAGGAGCAAGTCCCATTTCCACATCCAAATCAAGGGGTTCTGGGGCCAAGGAACGGTGGAAATGGGAGAGGAGACCTCAACCACCAAGCAATGGCTCCTCACCAATTCCAGCTCAATTCCCCAGCTGAGGGGGAAGAGTTAGAGGGGCCTGGTCACGACAAGGAAGGAACTGGGACTAGCTTCCTCCTGGCAAAGGGAAAAGACTTAAGGGTGCTGAATGGAGGGGGTTTGCACAGCCGACCTCTCCCTCCATGGGGCAGAGAGCTCCAGAAAGGGGCTCTGTACGTCTGGGCTCCTCAGACCTGATCCACAGAAATCCCCTCCTTGGTCTACCCAGAACCAGTGTCCCAGCTGCCCCGGCCTTAGGTGACATCCAGAGGGTTGGGGGGGTGGAGGGCGTTGGACCAGCAGCTGAAGAAAACAGCTGCGTGGTACTGTCCTTGGGTCGCACCGCCTGACCCACCTAGCAAGCAGCCGGCCCGCGCCTTCGGGGCAGGGCTGTGCCCTCCTGTCACCGCGCTCCCTCGCCCCCTGGACACTCACAGCTCTGTCAGGTTCTCGGCGCCCGGCAGTTGACGGAGGTTATTGAGTGCCGAAGCCCTGGTGCAGCGCAGCCCCGAGGGACTGAAGGGGCAGCAGACATCAGGGCAGGACGTGGCGCCCACAGATGCCAGCATCAGCCAGGGCAGCAGGTTGCCCAGCGCGGTGGCTGGGCAGTGCCAGGGGGCCTGCCCGCGCCGTCTGCCTCGCAGCATCGCGCGGTCCGCCTGCCCGGCTGGCGCCTTCCGCGCTCTCGCAGCAGCAGCGGCTGCTTCCCTACACGTGCGCAGGCGGTGTTAAAGACCCGAGCGTGGAGGGGCGGGGCCAGCGGCCGCTCCGCCCCCGGCCTCAGCCAGCGTCTCCCCGGATGTCCCCTCTCCTGCGAGTGCCGCGGGAGTCCTCGGGGAGTGGGGAGTCTTGGTAGGTGATGTGTTATTTCTCAGCGTGAAGCGGCTGCAGTTTTAGACTTTGCAGGAGGAAAGACGTGGAGTTGAGGAAAAGGTCCCGTCCAGGTCATCCTAGGCAGCCTGGCCCGACGACCCGCATGCCGAGGGAGTGTACCTGTCTCTTGGAATAAATCAGATGAAACACCTTCTCACCTAGTAAAACTCCGGAGATTACCCAGGAGGACGGAGCGCAGAGGGGAGAAAGGAGTGCCCTCCACAGCGGCACGCCGACCCTGGAGCGGGACCCCACGGCTCAGGAGGCCACGGGGTGGCGCTCGAGGTCCGCCCGGAGGTGGCGCTCGCCCTGGGGCTGCGGAGGGCGCAGACCACACCCCGGGCGCTGCGCCTGGGGCGCAGGGCCAGACCCCGGCCAGCCAGCGGGGCCCGGGCAGAACAGGACCACGCCGAGCAGGGCTGGCATCGATCGCCGTCCTGACAAGAGCATCGATCTCTGCGCGCAGAAATTAATAGATCTTCGCTTAGCTCTTCGGACGCGAGTGGAGCAGGGATGGCGGCCCCCGGAGAGCCTGGCATCCCCAGCACCCAAAGCCCTGAAGGGCAGGCCCAGCTCTCCCAGTCACGGGCCTCGTGGCCGCCATAGCCCATCTGTCTCAAATTGAGAAGAGGGAGGAGAGGGGTCCTGGAGGAGGACTCTCGGGAAAGGTTGAACTGGGCTGGGGTAGTGCGTCACGGTGCTCAGCGCAGAGGGTCACCAAGTCCTCGACAGCCCAAACAAGTGGAGAGGAGAGAGACGGGACAACACAGTGATCGCCCCTAGCGGGGGTCTGGGTAGGAACCACTAGGCCTCGAGCTAAGGGCCCACGGACAGGGTGGCCTTCTGAAACTGAGAGGGGCTCCGAGGGGCAAAGGGCTTGAAAACACAGGCGCATCTACGTTCTCGCCAGGTTTCCACAGCGGCTCCGTGAATCGAAGTCGAAGATGCCGCCCCCGAAGTGTCCGGGCACCTGTTGGCAGCATCTGGAGCCCACTCCCAGGAAGGAGACCCGGGTCTGTCAGCTGTCACCTGGGGGAAGCCCGCCGAGGGAGCCTGGAGAGGAGCCGGCCGCGAACCTGGGTGCAAAAGGAGCTCCCGGCCAACCCTCCCCACTGAATTTGGACTTATTTCCCCAACAGACCTGTCCCCCCTCAGTTGTCAGGCTAAATATTTTGGCTTGGCGGGAGGGGCGGAGAGAACTGGGAGGTCCCACAAACCAATTCGCTCCGACAGAGGCGGGGAGGAGTGAGCTGGGCGCGGCCGCCGTGAGCTCCCGCCCGCCCGCCCGGGAGAAACAGCCTGAGCGCCCGAGGCAGCCCGGAGGTTCTCCTCTGTCCCGCTCGCGCCCAGAGCGCTTCTGGGGCTCCCCTTGGCCTCGGCGTGGCGGGCCTTCTCTCAGCCTGCCCTTCGCTCTGAGCCCTGTTTTACTTTCTCCCTGTGGAGGCCTCTCCGAAGTTCCCACTGCTCTGTCTGCATCTCCGTCGCCATCTCTCCGCCTCTGGATTCACACTGAGTCTGTCTCCAACTGCCCTGTCACTAGTTTTGTATCCATGATTTGCCTTTCTTTTTTGTTTTCTCCTGTCCCCAGGCAGTACTCCTAATTGCTCTGCCCCTGGCTGCACTCTCCTCTCCAGAGTGTGGGCCTCTGCCTCCCTTGCCTTTTCTCAGACCCTTCTCCCAGGAGCCACCTGCAGGAGAGCCAGGACTGGACACAGCCCAGGACTGGGGCCATGGCCAGGCCCAGCCTGTGGCCCTGGGGAATATGCCTACTTGTGAGCCTCCTCTCTGCAGGATTTAACCTGGACACAATGAAGGGTGAGTCCCCAGCCCTGGGTCCCTATCATCCCAACACCTCTTCTCCCTCCCAGACAGCTGGGAGGCCACAAACTGAGCCTCCAGCTGGAATGCATCTACTTTTTGATATGACATGAAGAATGAGCTTAGCTCTCAGAAGGACTTCCCACCAGAAAAAAACAGTTGCCCACATGAAGGAGTTTTTCCCTCAGCCCTGTAGGAGGTAAGGACTTAGAAACAGGAGGATTAATAGATGCCTTCCACTCCCTTCCTCTTTGTGAAATGATGATCCCAGTAAAGCCTGGATTAGAAACAGGATGAGACTATTTTAGAGATCATTTCTAGGGCCACCAAATGAGAAGGGAGAAGGCTGGGGCAGGTAGCTGAGAACCAGCACTGTCAAGACAGAAAACAGAGGCTCTGAGAAATGAACAATAAACCTGGAATGAGTCCCAAACTCCTGTCCTATGTCCTCTGCCTTTAGAGCCCATCCTCTGTGGGGGAGAGGGCTTGATTGGTGGGGGGCCACCTTCCCTCAGTGCCCAGTGCCTTTTCCCAGATAAACGCTTCCACCAAGTATGGGGATGGGAAAGGTCGTGGGACCTGGTAAACCAAAGGGTACTGAGGACTCAGTGGAGAGAGGAAAGAAAAGCAGACAGGAAAAATTCAAATAGGGAAATAGTGAGTGGTGTCCCCTTTCCCAATTCCACCATCACTTCAGACTGGGAGAGCTCAGAAATCCAACTGGCCTGAGGAGTCTTAGACTGGAGCTTCCACACTTAGGGCACAGTCTCTCCTTCCTACACAGACAGGGTAGTGGTGCAACTGGGGTGGGCTAGGGGTGTCCTGAAGGGTGCTAGTCTCAAAAGCTCTGCCTGGAAAGCCTACCCCATACACAGAGCCTGTGCCTCTGCCCTTCCACACTGTACCAGCACAGGGCACAGCAGATGCCAGCCAGGAGCACAGTTGTCAGGACAGAAGCATGTCCCTGGAGGAGGTCAGGGGACCCAGCTGTCCTGTTCCCAGTGCAGCTTAGCATAGACTCAGACCTGAGGGAAGGCAGAGGTTAATTTGCAAAGGTTTTAGATTTGTTTTTCCAAATGACTCCCATCAGGGGAGCCCTGGAGAGGCCAAGGCATGATGGGAAGTGGGCGCCTGAGAGAACCCCCTATCTACCTTGCAGAGCCTGATTGGCCTTTTCCTGGAGGAGATGGAAATGTTTTCTCATTTTCTCCCTCTCTTGTGTGCATGGGAACCTGCCTGAGCTGAGACACGCGTGTGTGTGTGCGCGCACACACACACACACACACACACACAGCTGCTAGGCAGAGTCAAGCTCAGGACCATCAGTGACAACTGGGAGATGTGCCTGGCCCCTGCCCCAACCTGGAATGGACCTGGATAATGTGGCGTATGTGATGTTGTTGGAGGGCCAGGTGGGAAGAGAGTATACAGAGGCTGGAAAGGCAGGCTGGACCTGAACATCAGGCTAAAGAATTCAGGTTTGCAAGCACAAGGTCATGAGCTTGATCCCCAGTACCAAAATAATAATAATAATAATAATAATAATAATAATTCAGGTTTGCAGCTTTTGCAATGGGAAGCCATACAAGGCCCCCTTAGGAACAAGTGAGGCCCAGCATCCAGGCCCCCAAAGAGGATAGTCCTTAGTGCCTAGGGGAGCAAAAGGGAAGTGAGGTGGGACTCTGGGTCTGAGGAAGCCAGGAACGCATGGGTCCCCAAGGGAAAAGTGGATTTGGGATCCAGATGTCCTTGGTCCATAGTCCCTGAGTGCCCATGATTCCAGCCCTGGACTGGGCGCCATGGCAGATACAGAGCTGAGTCAGGTAGACCCTGCCCTCCTTGGCGGGGAGGGGGGCCAGTAATGGGGATGTAGGTGACAGTGATGGGGCAGCGCCCCAGGTAAGCTTTGTGGCTAGCACTGGTGGACTAAGTGCACAGAGTCAGAAAGGGAGGTGAGTCATAGGGCCAGGAGGGAATGCAGGGAGAGAATTGGGGAGTATGGAGCTCCATGCTCACTGCTTCCCCATCACAGGATTCCTTCATTCATCCATCAAATATTTATTGAACGCTGATTGTGTGTCAAGAACTATATCATGCACTGGGACACAGCGATGAATTATACAAAGATCACTGCCCTTTCGGAGCTTGTAACATACAAAGTATATATGAGCCAGTGTTAAGAGTTACAAAGGAAGATAAAGCAAGGGGGTGGGGATGGGTAGTGCCTCCCTCAGAAGATGATTTAAGGAGGTGGAGGAGCCATGCCATGCTGGGGGAAGAGGATTCTAGCTACAGGGAACAGAGGTACAAAAACCCTGAGGCAAGAGTTTGGGCAGGTTATTTGAAGGGCAACAAAGAGGTCAAGACAGCCAAAGAAGAGAGAAAAATGAAAGGAAATCAGAAGTTATGGGGACCAAATTGTGCAGGTCTCCCCGGCAGAAGTAAGAGCTGCCTTACCTGGAGTGAGATGGGAGCCACGGAGGTTTCAAGCAGAGGAGTAGCGTGTTCCAACTGTGTTTTGAGAAGGTCACTGTGGTTTCAGAGTGGAGAACTTTCCACAGAGGCAAAGTGAAGTAGGAGGCAATTGGGAAGCTGCTACTATAGATTCAGGAGAAGACCTGTGGAGACAGAAAGTGGTGACAAGCAGTCAGGCTCCAGATATTCTTTAACAACAGAGCCCACAAGATGTGGAGAGAAACAGGAGTCAGGGGTGAGCAGGGCTGCAGGAATGAGGCTGCTATTCACTTTGAAGGGGAAGCAGACTTGGGAGGGGAGACTGAGGCTCCTTTTTCCGCACAGTGACACACCTGGCAGCAATCTTGCAAGGTGCAGGCCCACCCTCTGGGGAACAGGGAAGAGGAGGCCATCCTCACCCAGAGCAAAGCCTGGTTCCCCCATCCAGTATCATGCTGCCAGTGCGGCCCTTCTCCCCAGCGCTGCCAGGGTGGGATGGTGTACTCACACCATGTACCGTATGTACCTACAGTGTGCCCCAGCCTGGACATCCGCTCTGAGGTGGCAGAGCTGCGGCGCCTGGAGAACTGTAGTGTGGTGGAGGGCCACCTGCAGATCCTGCTCATGTTCACGGCCACAGGGGAGGACTTCCGCAGCCTCAGCTTCCCGCACCTCACCCAGGTCACTGACTACCTGCTGCTTTTCCGGGTTTATGGCCTAGAGAGCCTGCGTGACCTCTTCCCCAACTTAGCAGTGATCCGCGGTGCTCACCTATTCCTGGGCTATGCACTGGTCATCTTTGAGATGCCACATCTGCGAGATGTGGGACTGCCCGCGCTCGGGGCTGTACTGCATGGGTCTGTGCGGGTGGAGAAGAACCAGGAGCTCTGCCACCTCTCCACCATTGACTGGGGCCTACTGCAGCCCACACCCAGCGCCAACTACATCGTGGGCAACAAGCTGGGTGAGGAGTGTGCCGATGTGTGCCCCGGCACACTGGGTGCTGCAGGGGAGCCCTGTGCCAGGACCACCTTCAGTGGACACACCGACTACCGCTGCTGGACCTCCAGCCACTGCCAGCGAGGTGGGCACTGGCACAGAAAGTGACAGGGGCACTGGGAAGCAGGGTCTGGTAGGGCTAGCCTGCCACAGGATGGTGTGGGTCAGTCCTTTGCTATCACTATTTTCTAAACATTCCTTTATCCAGTGAGGTAGGTACTACTGTAGAAAAGGAAACAGGCTCAGAAAAATTTAGTAACTGACATAGCATAAGGTAGTCAAAGAGTAGGTACAAGAAGCATCATGTAACCAGGGGGTAGTTGGTATGGGGGGGGTGGCATGCAGAAGAAAGTAGGCGCAAATGGACAGGAAATGGCACAAAAAGTATGGAGCACTGGCTAAGTTCAAAGCTGGACAGTCTGGGTTCACATTTCAGCTCCATGCTTATTGGTTGTGTTCATTTAGCTTATCTGTGCTTCAGTTTCCTGCTCTTAAAATGATTGCAAGGTTGTTATGAGGGATGAGTTATTTTATAGAGCATTACAACAGCCAGGGCCATGGCAGTGGTTCTGTTCCCCATGAAAGCTGCCTGGCAAGGTGGGCAGGGGGTGAGCTGGAAGTTCTGCCCTGAGGAGACAGGGCACAAGTACAGGAAGAAAGGAGGAGTTGAATGGAGAGCTGGACAGGCGAGGGTAGACAGTGAGCTGGGATCTTTGGGAAATAAGATTTGCGGAAGCTGAGGAAGGGAGAGGGGAGGCAGTGATGGCTGGAGCTGGTGGCAGTGAAATTTTCAGGGAGGAAAGATCTTTCAGAAGCTGGGAGCAGATCTGGGGTCCCCAGTCTGGAGTCCTTTCCACACTGCTCTTAGAGGTCAGCTCCTGTCACCTCCACTGCCTCAGCACTGGGGCAGGCCAGAGAGTAATCAGATCCCTGCTGTATCCAGAGCCCATCCCAGCGTGCCTCCCTGTTGGCTGTAAACACAGCTGCCGCAGTCCTCTCTGTGTACACTGTCAACAGGCCCTGTTGCCCCCACCCTGCACACAGCTCCCAGACTTCCAGCTGCCACTGTTTCCAGCCTATTGCACCCCCAACCCCCAGACCCATTCACTGCTGCTGGGTGCCCCTCTCTGCCCAGGGCAAGGAGCTGGGAGGGAGGCAGTATGGGTAGGGGCGTGGTGAGATGACTGATGCTGGGATCTCTCCCCAGCAGTGATGTGGGCACCAGCAGGGGATTTAGCTCAGTGGCATAAGCGCCTGCCCGTGAGTTTGATCCCCAGTACCAAAAAATAAATAAATAAATAAATAAAAAAGAAAGAAAGAAAGAAGAAAAAAAGAAAAGAAAGAGAAAAAAAGAAAGAAAAAGAAAGAAAGAAAGAAAGAAAGAAAGAAAGAAAGAAAGAAAGAAAGATGATGTGCACACCAAATCAGCAGACTGGACAGCCGTAACCCTGATTGACAAGCTCACCACTCTGCCCTAGTGCTGACACAACCGCCACCACCCTGTTAGGCACTGTGAGAGCAGGAAAGCCTGGTCCCCCTGAACCCCGCAGGCGCAGTGTGCTGTCTGACTCGAAGGGATGTGGGCACAGACTGACAGCATCATCCCAGGAGGGGTTGGTGCCAGGACTGGGGTATGAAGAGATCTAACACAGCACTGTGCCCACAGTGTGTCCCTGCCCCCAAGGCCTGGCCTGCACGATGCGGGGTGAGTGCTGCCACACCGAGTGTCTAGGGGGCTGCAGCCAGCCTGAAGATCCTCGTGCCTGCGTAGCCTGCCGCCACCTCTACTACCAGGGCGCCTGCCACCGGGTCTGCCCTCTAGGCACCTACGAGCACGAGTCTTGGCGCTGCGTCACAGCCGAGCACTGTGCTAACCTGCGCTCTGTGCCCGGCCGGGCCTCCACCTTCGGTATCCACCAGGGCAGATGCCTGGCCCAGTGCCCTCCAGGCTTCACCCGAAATGGCAGCAGGTGAGCGTAGGGTGAGTGGGGCACCTCGGGACTGTGAGGAGGCGACACAATCCCAAGGCTCACGGTGTCTGCTTGCCCTGCCAGCATATTCTGCCACAGGTGCGAGGGGCTGTGCCCCAAAGAGTGCAAGGTAGGCACCAAGACCATAGACTCCGTCCAGGCGGCGCAGGATCTGGTGGGCTGCACCCACGTGGAGGGGAGCCTCATCCTCAACCTTCGCCGGGGCTGTCAGTAACCTCTCCCGGCACGCCCTCCCTCAAGCCACACCCTCCGGGTCACACCCCAGCCACGCCTTCTCCCGGCTCTGCCCCTCCCAACCGCGCTCCCGGTGACGACCACCTCCCATAGCCCCTCTTTCCCTCAACTTTCATCCGCTACCCTCCTGCCCTGTGAACCGCGCCTCTCCTGCTTCTACTCCACCTTTGTCCTCCTCATCCTTAGACAACCTGGAGCCAGAGCTGCAGCGCGGCCTGGGACTGGTGGAGACCATCACTGGCTTCCTCAAAATCAAGCACTCCTTTGCCCTCGTGTCCCTGAATTTTTTCAAGAACCTCAAATTAATCCGAGGGGACACCATGGTGGATGGGTAAGGGATCAGCATCAGGCTCCTGACTAGGGTCCTTCCGCATTACTCTCCCAGAACAGTAGGAAAGAGAAGGGGCTCTGAAATCAGTTCTGCTGCTTACTAGCTCTGCTACTCTAGATGGCTTCTTTGGTCCTCAGTTTTTCATCTGTAAAATGGGGCTCTTTCATCTGTTACTTGAGATCTTGTGAATATTACATAAGTCATTAAATTTAAAACAGTGCCTGGAACACAGTATATACAATGAGAAAAAATTTGGGGGGAGTGTTTTTGAGACACAGTCTTGCTATGCAGTTCACACTGGCCTTGTATTCACTATGTAGCCCAGGCTGGCCTCCAATTCAAAGCAATCCTCCTGCCTCAGCCTCCCAAGTACTAGAATTACAGGTGTGTGCCATAGTTACATGTAACTCTAAATAATTGGCTATAATTGTTATTATCTGGCCCACTCCACTCCAGAGTACAACTGCCTGGGTTTGAAACCTGTTCCTGCTGTCCACAAGACCAGGTCCACCCTTTAGCTGATATTTTTAAAACATTAAAAAAAAAGATTTTAAATTATGTTGGGTGAAGGGTTCTCCTGTGGCTTTTCCTGTCTTCCTCCCAGCACATTGTCATGTGCCCTCCGGGGTGCCCCCGCCCCAGCTGGAGAGGCGTTGTTCCAGGATGAGTGTCAGCTCTCCCCGTGTCCCCAAAGCCAGCAGAGTCTGGCATATAAAAAGCAGGTGCTCGGAAAAGTGAGAGGAAGCAAGGAAGAAGGAAGCAAGGAAGCTGTTCACTCCTTCCACTGACAGGAGAAGAGAGGATGGGTGACTTGCCGGGCATCACGCTCCTGGTCAGTGGTACGAGGCGGGTGTGCCCGAGCCCCACGCCCGCGTGCGAGGTGTGAGTGGCTGCGGAGTGGCCCCTCCCTGTGCCCCGCACAGACCCTCTGGCAGGAGCCCAAAGTCGCCCTTTCCCGCCCCCTGCCCCTCCCTCCCCGGCGCTCTGCCCCGCCTTCCCCGCAGCGCAAGGTCCCCTGGCCTCCCCTAGGAACTACACGCTGTACGTGCTGGACAACCAGAACCTGCAACAGCTGGGGTCCTGGGTGATCGCGGGGCTAAGCATTCCCGTGGGCAAGATCTATTTCGCCTTCAACCCGCGACTCTGCTTGGAGCACATCTATCGGCTGGAGGAAGTGACGGGCACGCGAGGGCGGCAGAACAAGGCAGAGATCAACCCGCGCACCAACGGGGACCGCGCAGCTTGTGAGCTCCTTCCCAGAGCCAGGACGCCCTCGCTGGGACCCCTGCACACGTAGCACGCGCCCGACACCGGCGGGAGGGTACCCAAGGGTACGGCCCTCTGGGACGCGCGGGGTCAAGGTGGGCACATTGGGAGCAGAAGTACCCGCTCGCCCCGCCAGGCCAGACGCGCACCCTCCGCTTCGTGTCCAACGTGACAGAGGCCGACCGCATTCTGCTACGCTGGGAGCGCTACGAGCCGCTGGAGGCCCGCGACCTGCTCAGCTTCATCGTGTACTACAAGGAGTCGTGAGTACGGGGGAGGGAAGGAGGTGAGAGGGATGGGGCCAGAACGGGAAGCCGGGCAGGCGAAGGTAGCGCCCAGCGGGGTTATGGAGAGCCAGGAAGTTAGGATCCCCAAGTCACACTCCATTCTAGGGTCCCTGTCTGGTTTTCTCTCCTCATCTTCTTCCTCTCTCCGTGCCTCAGTTTCCCCTCATCAAGTGAAATGGAGAGGTCAAGTTTTCTGAGAGCCCAGGAGATAGTTCTGCTGAGAAAGCTTAAGTAATTAAATTTCAATTCACTATATTAATGTTCCGTGGTGACCACATGGTTCTGCCTCAGCAGCGGTTTGGGGAGTGCCCACGAATTTGGCCAGTTTTGTGAGCAGCTCTGCCAGCGTTTCATTAAAGCCTGAGGAAGGGAGGGAGCAGGGCCCACCAGGGACCAGTGCTCTTTCTTTGGGGAGTGTGGACTGACCTGAGTAAGGAGGATAGTGGTTAGAACACTGGAAAGACTTCTCCAAACATGTGGTGAGGAATCCTGGAGATCTCCTTAAAGGGAGAGAGGGGTTTGGGGGGTAGGCAGGGAGGACAGGAGTTAAGAGCACTCTCTGTGTCAGATAAAAGAGGGGGCCACCTGGGTTGGAAGCCCTGTCTGAATCGTATTTGACCACCAGCTCAGAGTCCGGGCTGGGAGGAGGCAGGAATGGCATCAGTACAGAGGGAGGCCTGCTCAAAGGGGCAAGGCTCTCCTGGACCGAGGTGGTAATTGACTGTGTCTAGCTCAGAGAGCTAGAGGTTTGTTAAATACAGACGCCTGGCCTCACCCTCCAGACTCTGATGTGGTTAGTCCCGAGGGAGACTTGGGAATCTGCCTTTCTAACAAGCTTCTGCATGGTCCATATTAAAGAGCACTCACATGGACAACAGTAAAAGCCTGTCTCTCTGCCTCCAGCACATGCAGTTCACAGTCTGCACAACTGACCCCAGCTGCCTCTGGGCTCTAAGAGCAGGGAATCTTGAAGGTCCTTTAGAAGCTCCCCTAGCATCCCTCCTGTGCAACAAGGCTGTGGCTTGCTCTCTCGCAGGGATATCCTGTGGATCCTGGCTCACGCTGGCTCAGAGCGGGCACAGACCCACTCAGTGTGTCCTACCTACAAGACATCTGCACCCCACACACCTGCCCCTGGACTGTCCTGCTTGTGGACCCCAACAAGGGCAGACATTTTTAGCTGGGCTCAAGCTCTTCCCAACATGCTCCCTTTGACCTCCCTTCAAGTTCTATCCCTGGCACAAAAGAATTCCACCCTTCTGCTACCCTCCAAAGAAACATATCCTGAACATTGGCATGAGGCCCATGGTCTCTCATGGTCTCCCATGTGGGTTCCACTTTTACCTGCCCCAGGGACTAGCCTCCTACTACCCTAAAACCAGCAGTGCCGGCCCAAGGCCTGCCTCTGTCCTATCCCAAATTAATTTCCCTGTGGCACTGGGTCTTGGATTTTTGGGCCTGTAGACGTGTTCAGGAGCTGCTGAAAACTCAGAACCATCTCTCTAGAAAAACATATGCACAGAACTGCACCTGTAGTGTGGGGACTCACAGACCTTCAGAGTCCATGCATGGGCCTAAATTAAGGCATGGCCCTAGGAGACTGGTCACTTGATTCTGATTTCAGGTAGTCCCACTTGAGGAGTAGGGATTAGGATAACCCCATTGCTTGCAGTTCTTAGAAAGAAGACTCTGTATTCCTCTTCTAGTTTTACTTATGCAATGCAATTAATGTTTTTTATATTCATTCATATCTCCTGCTAAGGATAAGAAGATGTATCATCATAAATTTCACTGGAGAGATTATTACAGGGCTTACAGGGTCTGTCAGGTGGCTAAAATTGTTGCTCTGTCCTCATGCATAGTGGAAGAATGACGATCACAGCCCTGTGGTGATTTGGAGAGGTGGTAGGTGCTAGAGACTGGCGATGGGTCACAGTCCTGGGGATGGGGTGTTCAGCCCATTTCAGAATGCCACTGAGCATGTGGGTCCAGATACCTGTGGAAGCCAGAGCTGGAACCTGCTGGATGTGGAGCTGCCCCTAAGCCGCACCCAGGAGCCGGGGGTGACCCTGGCACCCCTCAAGCCCTGGACACAGTATGCAGTGTTTGTGCGGGCCATCACACTGACCACTGCTGAGGACAGTCCCCATCAAGGGGCCCAGAGCCCCATTGTCTACCTCCGGACCCTGCCTGCAGGTAGGCATTTGGACGGCTCCAGAGCTGGATGGTGGCCTCCTAATGAGAATGGGGGATCGAGGCATCAGAAACAGAATGGGGAACGCTACATACCTGGCCACAGAGGCTGGGAGATCAGAGGCCTTTGTCCGATTAAGACTAGGAGGAGGCATTTGTCTAGGTCCTAGGGGAGCTGAGGTTGGGCCAGTTTGGTGAATAGCCAAGTGAACTCAAGGGCCTTTGGAGAAAAGGAGAGAATGCTGATTTCTAGGAAGGGAGGCAGAAGGTCACCTATTCCTGGGGAGAAAAGCAGGTGTATCCGAGGGAGGGGCTCATTATCAGACATAGGATATTCAGAGGGGAACCCGCAGCCTGATTTATATTCTTCTCACACGTCTAGCGCCTACCGTGCCCCAAGACGTCATCTCCAGCTCCAACTCCTCCTCCCACCTCCTGGTGCGCTGGAAGCCACCCACCCAGCGTAACGGAAACATCACCTACTACCTGGTGCTTTGGCAGCGGCTGGCAGAGGACGGCGACCTCTACCTCAACGACTACTGCCACCGCGGTGAGCAGGGAGGCGTGCAGTCGGAAGGAGCAGGGAGGGCGGGCAACCCGAGCTCTGAACAACCTCCTCTCTTGGCCAGGCTTGCGGCTGCCCACCAGCAACCACGACCCCCGCTTTGACCGTGAAGATGGGGACCTGGAGGCAGAGCTCGAGCCAGGCTGCTGTCCCTGCCAGCACGCCCCTCCTGGGCAGGTCCTGCCCGCGCTGGAGGCGCAAGAGGCCTCATTCCAGAAAAAGTTTGAAAACTTTCTGCACAACGCCATCACCATCCCCAAGTGCGGCCGGGCGCGTAATCGGGACGGGTCCTGCGGGCGGGTCCTCCGAGGGAGTGGGTCTGTTCAGATGGCGCCAGGGCTGTGGGCGGGTTTGGAGGTGGGGCTTGACCTCGGAGAGCTGGGGGCGCGGTCCAGTTGGGACTGATGCGGCCTACCTGGCCTCCCCAGACCCCCTTGGAAGGTGACGTCCATCCACAGGAACCTCCAGAGGTGAGCCGGGCGGGGTCTGGGCATCGAGAGGCGGGGTCCGTGGCCAGACCTAGACTCTGACTTGCGGCCTCTCCAGGGACGCAGGGCGGCACCGCCGGGCTGCCGGAACCCCCAGACCAGCGGGCAACAGCTCGGATTTTGAGATCCAGGAGGACAAAGTCCCTCGAGAGCGAGCGGTTCTGAGCAACTTACGCCACTTCACGGAATACCGGATTGACATTCACGCTTGCAACCACGCGGCGCACACCGTAGGCTGCAGCGCGGCCACCTTCGTCTTCGCGCGCACCAAGCCCCACAGTAGGTGGCCCCGACACGCTCTGCGCCGCCACTGATACTAAGGACCCTCTCCAGTCAATGTCCTAACTAGCGGGTCTGACCTCATTCCAGAAAAAGTTTGAAAACTTTCTGCACAGCGCCATCACCATCCCTGAATTGTGGTGCGCGCGCCCTCGGGGCGGGCCCAGTGGGCGTAGCCTGTGAGGGGCGGGTCTGTGGGTGGGGATAGGGCGTGGCCTGCGAGACCCAAACGCAGACCCTCCTCTGCCGCCCTTCCCATTCCCGTAATCCCAGAGTTTGGGTTCGAATCCGTGAGAGAGAAAACACTTGGGGCGTGCTTCCCAGATGCCTCCCTCCTGCAGGAGAGGCCGATGATATTCCAGGCAAACTGGCCTGGGAGGTGGCCAGCAAGAGCAGTGTCCTCTTGCGCTGGTTTGAGCCACCTGACCCCAACGGACTCATCCTCAAGTATGAAATCAAATACCGCCGCTTGGGAGAGGTAGCTATCATAGGACACCCCCTATCCCAGCCCCGTTTTGTCCCCTGCCCCCTTCCCAGCCAGCTCTACTGTGCTACCTTCAGGAGGCCACGGTGTTGTGTGTATCCCGTCTGAGATATGCTAAAGTTGGTGGGGTCCAGTTGGCCCTGCTGCCCCCTGGAAATTACTCTGCTAGGGTTCGGGCCACCTCACTGGCTGGCAACGGCTCCTGGACAGACAGTGTCGCCTTCTACATCCCTGGCCCAGGTACACAGATTTGCATCCCCGAATATCCCACCAGAGACCCCTCCACTCCATCCCTCCTATCCTCATTTCCCAGTGTTTAGAAAGAAGCATTTCCTATCATGTCAGTCTTTGGCCCTACCTGCTGTCCTCTCTAATCACCAGAGGAAGAGGACTCCGGGGGCCTGCACGTCCTCCTCACTGTCACCCCCGTGGGGCTCATGCTGCTCATCATTCTTGCTGCCCTCGGTTTCTTCTACAGCAGAAAGAGGTGATGACAAGGCCTGGTCCCCACTTGCTCTCTCCTGGGGTCTTCACCTGTCAGTGCAGTCAGAGTGGTAGAGATCAGACAGCAGGAAGAACTTCCTTAGAGTCAGTGGCTCTTCCCTTAGAGAGTACGGAGGAGGCACCCTCTCCACCAGGGTAATTACCCACCCTACTTAGCTTGAGATGGCCCAGCTTTTAACAAGACAAGTCCTATATCCCCAGGAAACCCCTTAGTCTGGGCACACTGAGACTGTCAGTTGCCACACTTAGCCCAAGGTGAGGAATAACAAAGCTCATCCTGCCATGCAAGGGATGGAGCAAGAGATCTCAGGATGTATCCCAGGACACTTGATATTAGATTTCACTGGGGTTGAAACCAAGAGAAAAGTGGGGGCATCACTTTGATTAGCTGGATCCTGAAGACAACCTGTGGTGGTAGGAGACCTTCTACTTCTGTGTCTACCTGTACCCTACCTGTTACACCCCAGGATGGGACCATAATCAACTGGGAAAGTATTAGGAGTCCTAGGGGATGGTCAATAACCCTCTCCTCAAGGTATCCCTCTTCCTTGTCTTCTGTCATTGCTCATTCCTTCCTGAGGACCCTTCCAGCCTGACTCCTTACCCCTGTTGCAGAAATGGCACCCTATATACCTCTGTGAATCCGGAGTACCTCAGCGCCTCTGACAGTAGGTCTGGGGATGGGTGGACAGGGAGTGTGAAAAGGGAGAAAAGAGAGAAGGCCAACTTCCAGGAGACCCTTCTGAAGAGATGGCCTTAGGACCAGAGTGCTTCAGAAGCAGAGGCCAAGAGTGGGTGGAGGCGTGGTAGAGAAAGCAGCTCCCGGCCTTCTGACCCCCCACCTCCTCCCAGTGTATGTCCCTGACGAATGGGAGGTGCCCCGGGAGCAGATCTCCATAATCCGGGAGCTGGGCCAGGGCTCTTTCGGGATGGTCTATGAGGGTGTGGCAAAAGGACTCGCAGCTGGAGAGGGATCCACGCCTGTGGCCCTGAAGACAGTGAATGAGCTGGCCAGCCCTCGGGAACGCATTGAGTTCCTCAAGGAAGCATCTGTCATGAAGGCATTCCAGTGTCACCATGTGGTAAGGAAGGGTTAGGACACTGTCAGGGTCAGAATCAGGGCAGAAGTCATGAAGTAAGAAGGAAAGGGTTAGAGATGAGAGCAGGACATCACCAAAGTCAGGGTTGTGACTGTGATTAGGATTCTAATGGGGCAGAAGTCATGGTTGGGGTTAAAGCTGAATAGGTTCATGGTAGGGCCATGATAGGTTCATGGCTAGAGCTGAGATTGTTCATAATTGGGGATCAATGTTGTGTTGAGGGCCAAGGTCATGGTTGTGATGATAGATGTGACCCAGTTTATGCAATGGGGTTGAATCACCAATCATGATTCGTGTTGTAGTCATGGTTGGGGTTAGGATCAGGTTGGTGTGTGGGTCATACTGTGGTCACAGCAGGTCACAATTTGAGTCTGGTAGGTTGAGGGGTGATGGGTGGAACTGAAACCAAATTCTGTGTCGTTCATCCCAGGTGCGTCTCCTGGGCGTGGTATCCCAGGGCCAACCGACTTTGGTCATCATGGAATTAATGACCCGTGGGGACCTTAAGAGCCACCTTAGATCTTTACGGCCTGAGGCAGAGGTGGGGATCAAGAAGACCCTGGGCCAGGAGGTTGGAGAGTTTGAGAAGACTTGAGCATGCTGTGGGGGACAGGGCTGTTGTCGGGTTGAGACAAAAAGATAGACTTCTTCACCAGCCCTTCTCTTGACTCTAGAATAACCCTGGGATCCCACAGCCAGCACTAGAGGACATGATACAGATGGCTGGTGAGATCGCAGATGGTATGGCTTACCTAGCTGCCAACAAGTTTGTGCACCGTGACCTGGCAGCCCGCAACTGCATGGTGTCCCAGGACTTCACCGTCAAGATTGGGGGTACAGAGGGTACTAGGCAGGTTGGGAATACAGAGGGTACCAGGAAGATGAGGGTGGCCTGAAGAGTAGAGATTCCCTTAGCTAGGTACAGAGGTGTAGGCCTGGCCTGCAGCTCTGTTCTGGATGCCCTGTGAGAACTTTGGCCTCTCACCCCACCCAGATCTCAGTCCCCTTGTCCAAGGCAGAGGAACTTGGATGGGATGAGTTCTGAAGTGCTTTCAGCTCTCGTGTTCCAGGATTCTTGGAGACTGTAAAGGTGGAAGAGGTTGACAGAGGCACTCCTGGGGCAGAATCTGACGTGTGATTCCCATATCCCTTCCACTGTCACCTTCCAGACTTTGGGATGACTCGGGATGTGTATGAGACAGACTATTACCGAAAAGGTGGAAAGGGACTGCTGCCCGTGCGCTGGATGGCCCCTGAGTCCCTCAAAGATGGAATCTTCACCACCCACTCAGATGTCTGGTAGGGCCTGGTGGAGCCAGAGGGCTCTGGGGATATGGAGGTGGCATGTAGGGAAGGGCCTGGGCCACTCCCCTTCCTTGGGATGTGCTGAGTGGTCTGTCAGTGCTGGACTCAGGCTCTCTTGCACATCCTCCAGGTCCTTTGGCGTGGTGCTCTGGGAGATTGTGACCCTGGCTGAACAGCCCTATCAGGGCCTGTCCAATGAGCAAGTGCTCAAGTTTGTCATGGATGGTGGAGTCCTGGAGGAGCTAGAGGACTGTCCCCTTCAGCTGTGAGTCATTCCAATTCCTTTCCTTAGCCCTTCTCTGCCTATAGCCCTCCCCATGGTTCTGGCTCACATCCTCTGAGGCTTCTGCATCCCGTCCCCAGCTATGAGCCCCGCATAACTGAACTCCCACTACGTCCCCATTTACTCCCTTGAGGCACTCTCAGACATCATGGCCCAGGATCCCTCACTCCTATTGACCCTCCCAGTGCAGGACAAGGGATGTGGCTTGGGCTGTGGGTCCCCTCTGATGCTGTCCTCACACCCACCAGGCAGGAACTGATGAGCAGCTGCTGGCAGCAGAACCCACGCCTGCGCCCCACCTTCACCCAAATCCTGAACAGCATACAGAAGGAGCTGCGGCCCTCCTTTCGTCTCCTTTCCTTCTACTACAGTCCAGAGTGCCAGGGAGGCTGCGGCCCCCAACCCACCACTGGTGCAGAGCCCAACTCCCCTCCAACTTCAAAAGGGGCTTCAGACTGCAGCCTGCAAAATGGGGGTCCAGGGCACTGAGGGACACCTGCTTCCCCACTGCATGGCCTCCCATGTATATAGAGGAAGGGAACAAGCTTTCCAGCTCAGATAGGGCATGGGGTGGCCAAGAGTGTGACAGCAAATGGGTGGGGGCAGCTCAGACTCCACTCCCAGGGAAGCAGGTAAGCCAGAGCAGGCATGGTCACTAGACAATGGACAGGCGTTTACTGCCCCAGGGAGCCTACCGCCAGCTTTGGATCTCCTGTGCACACCTGGAGCCATCAACATGCTTGAAAAAAGATGAGAGATCTGAGCCAAACTAGGAGGCCTCTCTGTCTGTGTGCGGATCCCAGGGATGGATGTCCACATCACTGCCTGTCCACCTTGGTCGCCTCCTCCCCTCTGCCCTACACACTGCAAGTTGGGAGCCTGTGCTCACTGCTTCCTCTCCATTTGCCCCAGTCAGGGATCCCGTGCTTGGTGCTCCTCCTCTCTCCTCCCCCGGGGAGTCCCTTGGTGCTCATTCTCCCCTTTTCCCGGTCTTCCCCTCATTATCAGCCTTGGATCATTAAGGACTTTAAGAGCCTTGGCTTTCTTCCTCCCCTCACCCACTGTCACCACCCCCACCCCCTGCCTCTCAAGGGAAGACTGGAGAAGGCATAATAAATGCCGAGGTCTCTTGGTACCCTGGTCCTGGGCAGCCCATTATCTCTCCATCTGTATGGCGTTAAGACCATATGAACTTCCTCTCTCCCTCCTTTGGGACTTGAGGTGGTGACCCTAAGGCAGTGATACAGGATAACTACACTGCTGTCAACCCCACATCCATGAGGACCTGAGCATCCAGGGTTGCCATGGCAGTGTGACACCACAGTCTTGCTGTAATCTCTGCTCAGGGCCAGAAGTGGCTGAATCCAGCAGGGAAACTATATCTGGCCAGAGCCAACCAATCACCCACGTCTCATCTTTATTTTGTCCCTTGCTGTATCTGGCCACTGGGCAGGCATTTCCTCCCATGAAACCCACAGGGCAGAATGTGGAATTGGAGAGGGTTCGTATGACATCACCTGTCACGTCAGATCTCCCCCCACCCAGGCTGGGGACACTCTCCAGAGCAGGCTTTGTGTCTCTGCGGTTATCTCAGTAGGCCAGAGTCTCAGCGTGTCTCTCAAGCAGAGAGACATATTGTCACTGCCCTAAGAAGCCAGGGTTTCTAGGGTTCTGTGTCAGTGCCAGGGGATCTGCAGGTGCAGGTGGAGGCAGGAAGCAGAAGGGCTGGTCACAGCTCAGGCCTTTCTTTTGTCCTTGTGCTGGGGATCAAACCTAAAGCCTCAAGCATACTACACACACTCTACCATCGGCTATAGCTGGTCCCCAGGGCTTTTTTTTTTTTTTTTTTTTTTTTTTTTTGGTACCAGAGATCAAACTCACAACCTTGTGCCTGCCAGGCAGATGCCTAGGCCACTGAGCTAAATCCCCAGCCCTATTCCTTTTTTTCTTTCTTTCTTTTTTTTTTTTTTTTCTGGCACCGGGGATTGAACTCACAACCTCGCACCTGCCAGGGCAGGCGCTTAAGCCACTGAGCCAAACTCCCAGCCCTGGTTTTTTGAGGCAGGGTCGCACTATGTAGCTCAGGTCAGCCTTGTGCTCACGTTGTAGTCCAAACCGGCCTTGAACTCACAACGCTCCTCCTACCTCAGCCTCCGGAGTGCTGGGATTAAAGGCGTGCGCCACCACGCCCGGCCCCCAGCCCTATTTCTTGAGACAGGGTCTCTGCAGTTCAGGCTGGCCTTGAACTCACTTTGTAGCCCAGGCTGGTCTTGAATTCACAATGATCCTCCTGCCTCAGCCTCCCGAGTGCTGGGATTAACCCCCAGGGCTCTTCAGTTTCCTGCATCCAAGTCTTTGGGGCCACAGCACCTGAGCCACCCACCACCGGCTGCCACACGCACTGAGCAACCTTGCTTACTTCAGCAGCTGATCTGCATACCATAGCGCTATCAGGCAGGGCCAGAGAGAATGGGACATGAATCTGGGTGAGGCCTAACAAGGTCAGGGTCTTGCAAGGACCACTTGTGTGGAGCCGCTCCCTACACTCCCTGCCCTTGACAGGCACTGACGACTGAAGCAACAGTGACCCCTGATGGTTGGTAATAGAACTGCAGCTATAGGAGAAAGGCGAGGTGTGGTTGTTTCTCATCCCCAATCCCTTTTCTGTTGATGGTCTCTCTGAGACCTCTGGGAGAGTGGAAGGGAGGGAACTCCTCCCGGCAGCCCTGGACCTGAGATGTGCACACTCACTCACACAGGGCACACCGGCACACCTACTCTTGCACGCACCTGGAGGAGGGTGCAGCGACAGGGACAACCCTTTCCCCACCAGACCCCCAACCCTCAGTCCTGAGCACTGGCTGTCAGGGAGGGCTGGTCACCTGCACAAGAAGGAACTTCAGAAAGAAAGAGGGTTCCAGAAACACTGTCTAGGCCTCCCCTCCAAGGATGAGGGGCAGCGGCTGGCCCAGAAGAACTGGAATGTGATGTGGGGAAGCTCATAGACAAACTCTGCTGCCATCCATGTCCCAGAAAAGAAGTGGATTTGCTAAGACAGCAAGTGAATTGGAGGTTGGATATCAGAAGGGACCGCCTCATATCTAGGGAAGCTGTGTGGAGGGGAGATGTGTGTTCTCACTCAGGGACAGGTGGAGGTAGACGGGAGGTGGTCTGGGAGGG
Source organism: Dasyprocta punctata (assembly GCA_004363535.1). Taxonomy (NCBI): domain Eukaryota; kingdom Metazoa; phylum Chordata; class Mammalia; order Rodentia; family Dasyproctidae; genus Dasyprocta; species Dasyprocta punctata. The sequence continues at coordinate 13,501 of RJWM01005471.1, read as the reverse complement.
AGAAATGGACACCTTCCACCGAGGAGAAAACATAAATGCAGTGTCTAGGAGGGAGAGTCCAGAAGCACCCTTCCTGGCCTCTCCTCTCTTCCAGATCCAGACAGAATTTGAACATTAATAATTCAATAACCTCCAGCTGGCTGGAGGGTGGAGGATGGAGTAGACAGATGAGCCTGAGAGAATGGCAAGTCTACCACCCATCTCTGCAGAACTGTCTCTGTGGCTGGTGATGGGCCTGACCACCTAGGCAGGGAGTGCTGGGTGCTACAGGTCTCATGTCCCACTCCTGCCAAGCTTGAAAACAACTGAACTGATATGCCTTTGTAGAAAAAGGGAGGACAGGACAGAGTCCTCCAGGGCAAGAGGCCCAGAGAACCAGGGGATGGGAGATGGGGGTGGTCAGAGGTCAGGAAAGCCAGGCTTCCATGGAGGCTGGACCAAGTAGGACATCCACAGCCAGGTGTGGTGGTGCACTCCTGCGATCCCAGCACTCAGGAAACTGAGGCAAGAGGATTTCCATGAGTTCGAGGCTAGCCTGACCTACACAGAGAGACCTTGTCTCAGGAAAAAAAAAAAAAAAAAGAACTGGTGCTACATGCCTGTGATTCCAGCATTTGATAGACTGAGGCATAAGGATTGCCTTGAGTTTGAAATGAGATTCTGTCTCAAAAAAAAAAAAAAAAGTAGAGCATTCACAGCTTTGGTTCCTCTATCTTCTGCAGTCAAAGTGGTCTCTGGTTGTCACTGCATGGGGGGAAAAACAGAGTAGAAGAAAACAAAAGAGCAGCATCCTACCCTTGCTTTTAACCAAGTCCACACCCACCCATAACACTGTGCTCCTTCCACATCCTAGGGAACTTGGACGGGAGGCACCAGGTCATAAATGCCCAGGCAGTCCTCTCTGGAGGAGAAACTGTGGCCTTCCCCCAGCTTAGCTGGGGAAGTGGTGAAGGAAGTGGTTTTGAACACACTGTGGAAGTTCCAGCCTATAAGTGGTTTGCCTTCTCTAACTTTCTGTTGGAGGCTAAAGACAAGACAGACATTGGTACATGACCACTACCCACAGCAAAGACTCCCTCCTTCCAGCCAGAGCTCCCATACACAACCCCAAAGGGCTACACTGCCTGCCCTCAAATGTGAGATGGGAATTGTGGCTTCCTTCCATAACGGTGAAGCTGTCAATGTGAATGCTGGTATCCTTTATTGCCCAGGACTCAAGGACTTGCACCAACCCAAGTCAGCTCCTGGGTATCTGCCATGAAATTGGGGTCACTCAGGTTGTGATTGAGTGACCATTAGGGTGATCATCCCCTTCTGAAGAGGGTGGAAGAAGTGGCTTTGAAAACAGGCAGGCGGGAGTCGGCGCCATGCCCAGGCTGACTGGGGGAGAGCCGGACGCCGGCCGTCTCCTGTAGTCTGCACCATTCACAGGCTACGGGGGAGGAGAAAAAGAAATCAACGAGAAGCTAAGACCTTCTATGAGTCAGTGCCATGAGCAGGCTGACTGGGGGAGAGCCAGAGGCCAGCCCCTTCTGGCGTGCGGGCAGGGAGACAAGAAGAACCAATGTTCCTCCCCACCCCTACTGCCCCATAAGCTACCGGCTGATCTGGAGAAACACGGGCTGTGACGATAGTTAATGAGGTACCATACAACTTAATACTTGTAGTGTTTAGGGTTTCACTGAATTTGCAGGTCTAAAACTGGTAGTCTGATCATCTATTCAGAAGATAACAATATACAATGTAGCATCTATGGGGATCTCCTTCTGAAGGTGATGGCCATTGTTAATTCCCTATTATCTTGTTTCAAGATCCTGTACCATTCTCATTGTTTTATTTTGATTGGTTTTATTCTGTTTTGTTTGGTTTGATTTTGTTTTATCTGATGGCATGGGCAGCTATTTTGAAGGTAACAAGATACATTATGGTAGCCATTTTGGATTTACTATTATCTTGTTTTGAAGTCCTGTATTGCATTCATTGTTTTGTTTTTATTGGCTCTATTCTGTTTCTGTTTTGTTTGATTTTACTGTGTCTGAAGGTATGGGCAGCTATACTGAAGACAACAAGAGGTATTATAGTAACCATTGTTGATTTCCTATTATCTTATTTTGAAGTCCTGTGTCATTTACACTGTCTTGTTTTGATTGGTTTTATTGTTTTATTTTGCTTGGTTTTATGCTCTCTAAAATAAAATTTAAAAAATAAAAGAAAAAAGAAAAAAGGCAGGTGGGGTCTGGGGGTGAATTCAGACCAAGGATACTTGAAAGCACCCAAGGCAGAGCCAAGATGGAGAGTACTTAGTGATGCATGATGTACAGTGAGGGCAGAGGCACTGGATGAGCCTTGATGCAGCCACAGCAGAGGCTACGAGGTGAGTCTGAGGGCACACTCAGGGCAGAGGGGACTTGGTGAGCCTGTCCACAGTCAGGGCAGACATGCAAGGTGAGCCCCGGTTCATAGTCATGGCAGAGGGAACTTAATGATCCCCAGTTCACAGTCAGGACAGAGGAGCTTTGCTGAGCCCCAGAGCACAGTTAGTGCTGAGGGTACTAGTGATCCCATTCACAGTGAGAGCAGAGGACTCTTACACATTGCTCTGTACATTCAGGGCAGAGCGTGGTTGGGGATCCCAGGTTACCTGCTAAAACCGAGTTCTCACCTCCATTCGTTACCAGGAGCGAATCTCTTCAAAGGGGACACAGATCAAGAACTGTCATGACCTTGCTGCTCAGGTCCATGGTGCCATGGGCAAGCATTCCAAGGGGGTTGGAACACTCCAGGAGAAGGGTGACTGTGACCCACAGGTCTGAATCCTCCAGTTCTGAGCTATTTGTCTCTCTTAAGCTGGGAGCCCCAGCCCCTGAATGGGAGCTCTGCCAACTGAGTAGGAATCCCAGGCCCTGCTTCTGCCTGCCCCTCTTCATGGCGGGGAGACGGGGCGACCAGATGGCTTGGCCCCCTGACCCTGAGCTGCAGCCTCCCTGCATCTTCCTCGTTCCCACCACAGCAGAGAAGCAGGCCAGATGGGGCAAGGGGACTAAGGTCCCAGCACCGAAGGAGTCGGGGCCAGTTCTGGGCCGTGCCGTTCCTTCCCGCCTCTCCCTACCGTCTCAAACACAAGGCCGCTCTCCAGACCTCAGAGCGGGATGGGTCTGGAGAGGAGAGGAGAACAGGGATGTGGAAGAGAGAGACGGGCATGCACACTGCAGTGGGACTTTGAAGACACTGGGGCTTCTGGCCCACCCCAGCCCCTGATCTGTGTGGCTTTCACCCCCAACACCCACTTCTTGTGAGCAACAGTAGTGAGACTTTGCTCAGTCATTTCCGGAGATGAAATGGGGATCCCTTGCTGAAGGAGCAGAGGGCCCACGCAACCCACCTCTTGGGTGGTGTCAGGTGTATCCTTGCAAGAACCAAACAGGAAGGAGGTAGACACAGGTGCAGGGAGAGAGAAGGCAGAAGGAAAGGAAGTCCCAGTAGATCAGAGTGGAAGGCAGAAAGAACACCTGAGGCTGTGAAGAAGGCTCCGCAAGAAAGTGAGACAGAAAGGACAGAGGTTGATGCTGGGTCACATAGGAGGTGGAGCTGGAGGAGGGGCCTCCTCACCCCAGACCTCAGTCCCGGTGAACCTTGACCGCTGCAGAAGCAGGAGTAGGCGCAATGACTGCAGGACCAGGGTGGGAGGCCCAGGCAGGTAGGGTGGCCTCTTTGGGAACCAGAAGTTCCTCAGGGAGGAACCTCATGCAGGAAGCACAAAGGCTGAAGTAAGATAATGGTTGCCAAGTGCTTTGTAAGCTGTGGAGCGCTGCACAGATTATTGTCATCATTATCTAACTGTGAAAACATTTAAAAGACACTGCAGCAGGACATTTGGACACATGCAAGGGTGACCATGATGAACTGCAGAGTAAGGAGGAGGCTGCAAATAATGTAAATGAGGCCATTGTTTCCATTCACGTGCACAAACTCAGAAAAGAGTCTGGAAGCATGAATATACGTCTGAATGGTGGGACCGTGAATGATTTATGTCTTCTTTTTGCTTACCTATATTTTCTCCTTATTTTTTTAAAGAACATACATTATTCACATAGTGAGAAACAAGAAGTTTGCTTTTAAAAGAATAAACTGCTGCTCTGAGGGTTGGAATTCATGGCTTAGGATGGGTGAGGGAGCCAGCCCCTGGCCTGCGCTCTCTCCACCTGGTTGAGGACCACGGGGCCATCTCGCATGCTTTCTCCAAGGACAGTTCCTCCTCCGTGTCCTTGTAGGAGCCAAGTCCATTTTCTTGGCTTTAGGAGTGGCAGCATATTTTTGTAACTTCATGATGCTTTCCAGCTGAGGAGACATAAAACAGGCAAAGCGAGAGAAAATCTCTTTTTGGAGATTCCTAGCAACTCTGGGATTAACCCATGGCAGGCTGATAGCACTCTGCTTGTATCCATTTTGGGCCACAAAAATGAGGGCAGATGCCTCCATTGGAAGCTGTAGGACCCTCTGTTACCCATAGTGGCTCCAAGGGCCCAGAGTCTGGGTCCTCACACCCCTTCATTTCTCACATGCCCACTGATCAGGTGGCCTTCTACTTCCCACCTCTTCTCTTGCCCTCTGCTCACCCCTCTTCCAGGTCTGAGTGTGCATTCTCCACCCAAATCCTCCTCTGGACTCCCACCTGGAAATACCCTCTCCTTTGCCACTCCCCTTTACCTGCTAGACATAGGATCTAATGCCCATAATTTCCTATGCTGGCTTTATAATTCCAAGGTGTATTTGTTTAAAACTAATTTAGGGTGGATGGCATCAGAGAGCTGAGGCAAAATGACTTGTCTGAGATCACAGCCAATTAATGGAGGTGCAGCCCCTTTCTCCACCTCACGCCACCTCCAGGTCTGAAAGGACAGCTTGACTGTCTTCTCTTGTCCTTCAGTCCCTGCCCTCTTTTATTTTTTCTGGTACTGGAGACTGAACCAGGGCCTTCACATTGCACTACATCCCCAGCCGTTGTGTCTAAATTGCTTAGACTGGGCTCAAACTAGCAATCCTCCTGCCTCAGCCTCCCAGAGTACTGGGACTACAGGTATGCTCCACCATACAGGGTTTCAGACCCTGTTTTCAGCTCTAAATTGCTGCTTCCCTTCCACAGGTTTTTCATTTAAGCCTCCCATTTCCAGCTGCTGCCTGCCCTTCCAACCTCAAGAGATGCCCCAGTCCCGTGCCAACCCCTTGTTTCATCCCTCTTAGACTCTGCCCTGTCTGCCCTTCACCAGGCCTGGGACTTGCGTGGTCTGCCACTTGCTCCCATGTCTGTTCCCACCCACCTCTCACCTCCATCTCTGGCCTCTGAGACACCTCCCTGTTCTTGCTTCTCTTTGCGCCAACCACAGGTGTAGCATCTGCTGCCACACACAGCCACGTGGGGTAGTATCAGAGCTCCCCTAACATAGAAAGCACCAGCTACAAGAGAGTGACTATGGTGTGAGAGGGATAAAAAACCAAAAGGGAGCTCTAAGCACCCCAGAGACAGCTGCAGGAAGAAACTACCACCTCACAGACTGTAGAGCAAGTAGATGAGGTGAAGGTGTGGGAGTCTAGAAACTCAGGGTTGGGCTCTTTAGAGGGGGACCCAGGTCTTGGAGACAGTCCCCTGCAAGTGCCAGAGCAACACAGAAAGGAAGCAAACAGAAGAAGCAGTGTCCCCTTCTCCCTGTAGCACCCTCCCTGGGAAGGACTTAACCCAGACAGCTGGTAAAGGAGCCTGCGAAATTCGCTGGCCGAGTTCAGCCCCAGCTGCCCACAGCAGAGCACAGAAAGAGCTCAGAGACATAGGTAAACAAACAGCATGCATGGTAATTATTAGCTACTGTTAACCTACCCAAAATACATTGCGTACCTACTTCATGTCTACACTTGACACATACTTTTTTTTGGGGGGTAGGGTGTTGGGAATCAAACTCAAAGCCTTCCTTCACATTAGGCTTTTTACTTTTGAGACAAGGTCTCACTAAGTCACTAAGTGGCTTAGGCTAGTCTCAAACTTGTGATCCTCCTGCCTCAGGCCCCAAGGATGGGAATTATAGGCCTGTGCCACCATGCCCAACTTGACACACACTTTAATACATAAAACAGTCTGGTGGACTTGATACTGATGTGTCACACGTGTGTCATAGTTGAGGAAACTGGGCCCTACAGAAGTGAAATAACTTACCCACAGTCCCACTGCTAATGAATGGTCCCCATCAGGTCTGTCCATACTTTCCCACCTGGTCCGCTACCTACCTGGTACCCACACGGGGCCAAGAGGGCTGTGGAGATGGGTGGAATACATCCTTATGTGTACCAATCATGGGTCTGGGTGGCCCCGATGCCGCACCATCTTTAGCACCATCTTTAGCACATATGATGCAAGCCACTGTCAAAGAAGTCACAAAGAAGGGCAAGAACCACCCCCATTCTGAGGGCACACAATCTCCCAGAAGAGTGAGCAGGGGGACAAATAACTGCAGTGTGGCACGGTGAGCCCTGCGGATATCTGAGGCAACTGAAAATGAAGGGAGGAGGGGAATACAGCTCAGAACTCAACACTTCTCTGACCAAAACCCCTCCATGGCTCCCCAGGGTCAGTGAACTCAGGACAAAGCTCACAGGCAAATGACTCTGGCTTCATCTCTCCACCCTTCAGCCTCTCATACCCATACCGCCCCCGGTGAGCTTTGCCACCCTCGTCACCCACGCCTTTATCACTTTGCTTCTGTACCTTAAGATGTCTTCAACTCTCCTATCTGGTTTCTCCTGGGGGCCACCTGGTCCTCCTTGAAATCAGCTCTTTCAACTACTGCCTCTGTCTCAGGCCTTTCCTGACGTCCATCTCTCCCTGGTGCTGTCTCACCTCAGCAGAATGGATCCCCGCCCCCACCTCCTCCTCCTTCCTTTTTTTTTTTTTTTTTTTTTTTTTTTTTTGTGAGACAGAATCTCACTATGTAGTTCAGGCTAGCTGTGAACTCATGACAATCCCCCTGCCTCTGCCTCCCGAGTGCTGGGACCACAGGAGTGCACCATCATACCTGGCTTTTAGGACCCCTCTTTCTGTGCCTCTCCCCACCCCATGCTGTCACCCTTCCTGAATTTGCTGGATTTGTTGACCCGTGTATCTCCCCTGGTTCATCTCTCATCTTTATATCCCTTGAAACCATCATGGGCTCCAGCACCTGATAGGTTTCCAATAGATGCTCAATGAATTAATGATAGCAAACTGGCTATGGTAGAGAGCACAGAAAGTAGAAAAACACCATTTCTAGAGTCAGACTGGAGCTGAACCTTAGTTAAACATATTCCCTAGTTTCTAAGAGCAAAACCCTTTGGTAATTTACTTCCCCAGGTTTCAGTTTACGTCCTCTATCAAATAGAAAGTCCTCTGCATACCTCGCGGTGGAACCTGACCCGAGACACCCGCCACACTTCTCGCCTGTCCTGGAAGCGGCTGGGGTGATGCTCACATCACACATAAAGACTTTTCTCTGCCGCTGGGGCTGCAACAGGAAGTCTACTGTCTGGCTTCTGTGAGTCCTCCTCATACACTAAGTCTGTACGCCAGACCCCGCTACAGAGAGACGGGGGACCCTCCGATTTCCCCAACCCCTCCAGCCCACTAGTTCAAGCCCTTCACTCTGTGAGATCCTAGGTTTCTGCTAATATCTCCCTGCCTTGACTTCCTGGTGTTTTGGGGGCTTTTTGTTGTTATTGTTTTCCTGTTTTTGTTTTTATTTTGAGGGGTTTTGGGGGGGGTTGTTTTGTTTTTGTTTGTTTGTGGTGTTTGTCTGTTTGTTTGCTTGTGTGTTTTGAGACAGGGTCTTACTGTGTAGTTCAGGCTGGCCCTGAGTTCACTATGTAGCCTAGCCAGGCCGTGAACTTACAATAATCTTCTTACCTCAGCCTTCTGAGTGCTAGCATCATAGGTGTGCACCACCCTTCTCGGCAAGTTTTTGGTTTTTGATTAACTGAAGCATTACAGGTCCCTCAAAACATCTGGAGTTTCCTTGGGTCCTCTGGGGTCCCTTGAGACCACCAGAATCTTCATTTCTCCACTGGTTTCTCTCCAAGCAGATGTTGAACCTGACTCTCAGGTCATAGAGATCCTCTGCACAGTGTCTCCAGACTCCCAGGACCCCTGGATCACTTCTCCACCCCCGCCCCCCCAGCACCTCCAGACACTGCCAGCTCCAGCACCATCTGCATACACAGCTGCCTGGAATGGGGGGCTGAGCTGCCCCAGCTGCTGCAGGACTCTTCCCTCTGCCCTCTTGCCTGTGCCACTCAGCTGCTTCTTCCTTTTGCCTCACTGCAATTCAGCCCAACAGCAAATTTAGCTGCAGAAACTCCTGGCAGCAAAATACCCGCAGCAGGGGAGGAGAGAGTGAGGAGGGCCACTGATCTGGCCCAGCATACACTTGTGACCCTAAGTAACTGCCTGCATCCAGGCCATGCCCAGGCCCTCTCCATCCAGACTTTGGGAGTCTGCTCAGCTTTCCAGACCCACCTGGATACCTGAGAACTGCACTTTCCTCCTCTCAGTCACCACAGTTGAAGAGAGTTCTCTCTGTAGTCCTCTCTGCCTTGGAACTAAGCCCTTGGAGAGGAGAGGGCCAGCTTTGACAGTTGGGAGCCCTTCCTGTTGTTAGCCCAGCTCAACCAAGGGGAAGACCTGAGGTCTAACCCTCAGACCCACAATCACTGACTTCCTATTGTGATGCGAAGAGCTGGTAGGAAACAAGGGAACAAACTAAAACTAGCTGCTCAGTGGTGATACCTATAGTCCCAGCTACTTAGGAGGTGGAGACAGGAAGATCCCTTGAGACTATGAGTTCAGAGTCAGCTGGGAAGCAGGGCAATGTCCATTCACACACACACACACACACACACACACACACACGCAGAGTTAGGTGTAGCTCAGTGACAGAGCACTTATATAGTCTAAGAGAGGCCTTTTATTCAATTCTCAGCATCATGGAAGGAAGAAAGGAAAGAGGGAGGGAGAAAGGAAAGCGGGAGAGAGAGACAGCAAGAGAGAGCAAACTCTGGCCTCCAAGCTTCTGTATGTCAGAACCCAGGAAGGCTGGCACCATTTACTGACAGAATCTCACAACTGTCCTTACAGAGAATTATTCCCCCCCCACCCCTCCATTCTCCATACAGGTGACTGAGGCGTAGAGAGATCAAGCAACATCCAGGTTTGCTGAAGAACAAGGGAGGAGGGCAGTAAAAGCCCACAGCCTCAGAGCGATTAGGACTCCCCAGCTCGAGCTCTCCAGAGGAGATGTCAGAACACATACATCCCGGCCACCGCAGCCTGGTCTGCACACCGACCATGGTGTTGGTGGGTGGAGGAGTCAGTGGTTCCTGGGTCTGAGACCCCTCTCCAGCTCAGGCCCAGGCTTCCAGATAAATAGTGTGAGTGATGCATCTTAAATGTTGTCACTGCAAATATCATAAAGTGTATGAAAGTGGTGGTGAGGTGTGCAGTGGCATTCTGGCCCTGGAGAGCTGAGAGGAGCCCTGGCATTTGAGTGAGCTCTGTGCCAAGCCCTCTACCACCCACTGATCAGTGCTGAAGCAGCCGGGTATGGAGAAGCAGGCAGTCAGTCAGGTGCTGAAGGGAGATAACCAGGCTTCTCTCCTTGTTCTCAAACAGGAAAAGAGACAACCAATTTGAAGAAGTTTGGGGGTGGGTACTTAAGACCAAGCAGTCCTAATCCTTATGGTGTCTTCTTGCTCGCAGCTGGAGTGTGGAGAAAGACCCCACACCACAGGCCTTATGTCCAGAAGACAGAACACCAAGGTCGGCAACTAGAATTCCAGACTTCTTGGCAGATTTCTGGGACTGAAGGGACCCCTGCAACCTTTCCACAGCCCTCCCCTCAACCCCTTTCTGAACACCTTTCAGCCCTGGGCCACTGTCCCTACCTCCTAGACAGGAAACACACGGTGACAAGTGGGGCCCCAGACTAAGGCCAACAGCTGGCAGGCAGGCAGCTTGTTATGGCTTGTATCTAGATGTCCCCCAAAGTCTCATGCAGTCATAGGTGGGGATTTTCTGAGGTGGGTGGATCTGGGGTACGTGATGCTTGGATTAAGAGAACCCCACCTTGAATGTGAGTGCTGCCTGCCCTCAGGACAGGTAATCTGGATGGAATAGAAGCGACAGAAACAGGGCTGCTGCTGCTTCCCTGCTGCTGCCGCTTGCTGTTTTGCTGTCCCCTTCCTGCCTGCCATGGACTATATCTCCTCTGTGATGCCCCCCTGCCACACCACCCTGCCTTAGAGCCAGCTGACCATGGGCTGAAATTTCTACAAACTGTGAGCCAAATAAACCTTTCCTCCTTTCACTTTGGGTGTTGGGTATTTTGTCTCATGAACTCAAAAAGGGATGGTGGCCAGGAGCCTGGTCCCAGGACACTGCAGGGCACTAGGCTGTGGTCCACACTGTCTCCCATAGAACTTTCCCCAGACCTCGAGTGACTGGTTCCTTCTCAGCAACCACCTGCCGCCACCCCAGGAGGAGCCTTTCAAAAGCATCACCCACTGGCACCTTGTGCTATCATCATCCTCACTGCACCTCCTGACAGCACCTCTCTCACCTGCTCTCAGGTTTATCACCCTCTCCCTGGAAGAGCTACACAGTTGGGTCCGCTGACAGCCAGGTCCCCATCTCCCAGCATCACCCTCAAACCCGCAATCTGAGTCCAAAGCACTGCATGGGGTCCCTGAGCAGTTTCTACACACAGTGGCTCTGGTTCCATTATTCCCATTGTACAGATGAGGACACTGAGTGTAGAGGCCCACAAGATACACCTCTGGCCACAGGGCCTCCTGTGGTGAAGCCACGTTGTTGCTGCAGAAAATACAATGGAGCCAGTAGTGGAGTTGTAGGCCTACAATCGAAGCATTCTGGGAGGTTGAGGCAGGAGGGCCACAAGTCTGAGCCCAGCCTTGAGCAACTCAGTGAGAACTTGGCTCAAAAAATAAAAAAATTTTGAAAAGGCTGGGAGCTGCGTATGCCAGAAATCCTAGTATTCAGGGGGCTGAGGCAGGAGAACTGCCATGAGTTTGAGGCCAGCCTGTACTCATAGTGAACCCTGTCTGAAAAAAACAAGGTGGGGATATTGCGGATCTAGCTCAATGTGAAAGCTGTGGGTACCCCCTCTACCATAAAAAAAAGTACATATAATGGAAGGGTGGACTATCATCTGCTGTCTCCTTCCTCTGTCATTCTCATCCACACAGGTGCCCACAGCAGGCACAGGTGTGGGTGGAAGCCACTGCCTGTGACTGTGTGTGACAATCCCCATGGTGCTGCCTGCGGGACACCTATGGCTGGGATAGCATGAGAGGAGGGGAGAAGTTGATCCAGTCCATGAGTTAGGCTAAAATTGCCACAAAGCCTACATTACTGAAAAGATTGGTGATTAGGGAAGTATCTTGGATTCTGGTTTCCTAAAGCTTGAAACTGGCTTCTCAGGGAAATTCCATACAGAGCTATTTGCTCCAGTAACAATTAAAGGCTTTGAAATTCCTGGTCCTTTTCAGCTGTCCCCAGGTGTCTTGAGCATGAAGTCACTGAGTGGGAAAGCGGCTAAGTAGTGCTCACCCAGCTGCAGGGGTTGTATCCCTAACTCCCAGATGGCTTCTTTGGCTGGTGGTCAGAACCCCAAGATCTGAACAAAGATCACCTGGCTCTAATCCCCACTTCTTGACTGTGTGACCCCATGCAAGTTGCTTAACCTCAATAAGTCTCATTCCCTGTCCATAAACGGAGAGAATAACAGTGTCACCTGCACCACAGGCCTGTTACCAGGGTACGAGAGTTCACACCTGTGAAGCAAGTACCACAGCACATGCTCAAGGCAAAACTTCTGGATGGACAGCTGGACTCTTTCACCCTCTAGAAGTCTCGGGTTAACTGTCGCTAAGGCTCTTGGTCTTGATCTCAGTTTTCTCACTTGTAAGAGATGCTAGGTGACCCCCAAATATGACAAGCTGAGCCTTGGCAGTTATTTACCAAAATGAGAACTAATGATACAAGACAGTGTGAGCTATCTTACAGTCAGGACACAAAGAGCAGACACCAGCAATAAGGACTCATCATTCTGGGCAGAGATATAGCCCAGCAGCACAGCACCTGCTTGGCAAGTGCAAGGTCCTGAGTTTGATTCCCAGTACAAAAAAAAAAAAAAAAGACTTATCATTCTGTTTCCTGAAAGCATATGGTAGGAGCAACAACAGCAGGAAGTGAAGAAAGCTATCTGTATGAATCATCGTGTGGGCTCTCTTACTATATGGGACACAGACCTGCCTCGATTCCCTTAACCACCATCATTTTTTCCGAAGCAGAGACCTGAAACTTGCTATAAAGGACAATGTGGTGCACCTGGCATTTCCTAGCAAAACAGTCATAGAACTTATTTGGCCTCTTGGATTTTGGAGGAAAATATGCTGTCTTGGGTGACCAGAAGGCTGCTGATTCAGAGAGCCCCAGAGAGGGTCCAGGCTGTGAATACACTGCCCACCCCTTGGGCCGTGTGGTGCAGCAGAATATCTGCAGTAGGGGAGAGCGCTGTGCAGAGTCTTCATTGAGCCCCAGCGAAGAAGCGCAGAACATGCTCCAGAACAAGGTCATATCTCCTCCGACTAAGAATTCCACTCTCAAAAGCAGCTGCCATTCAGCTGTTGAACCCTAATAGGGGCAGTGCCTGACCAATGGCACCAAGTGACTTCAACCTGAGCTGCCCATGGTGAGTTGAATGTCACTTGATCCACTGAATCATAAAGAGGGACATACAAAGCAATCATCCATTATGTGATACAAATGACACATTTGGAGCAGGCTCTATCTGGTCCAGAATGCAGAAATCAATTGCATGAGAAGGCGATGCCCAAATCACCTATCTCTATATGGGAGGAACTCTACATAATTAACTGATATGTATGCCAGCATGAGTTGGTGGCACTAGCAACAGCATGTTCCTTGGGTGTCCCTGAAGGACATTGGTAAAGGGAAATCCTACCAGGCACAGAGCTTCAAGCATACATTTGGTCACCCACTTTGTATGCAGGGGGTGATCATCCAGAATAAGGCTATGCATGGACCACAGGGAGGGGCAAGTGACCCAAACACTGGTCAGGTCCTGCAAGGAATAAAATTGAAAAATTGGAGAAAAGCCAGGTGTGGTGGCACACGCCTTTAATCCCAGCACTCAGGAGGCTGAGGTAGGAGGAGCACTGTGAGTTTGAGGCTGGCTTGGGCTGCAACATGAGTGCAAGGCCGGCCTGAGCTACACAGTGCAACCCTGCCTCAAAAAACCAGGGCCGGGAGTTTGGCTCAGTGACTTAAGCGCCTGTCTGACAGGTGTGAGGTTGTGAGTTCAATCCCTAGTGCCGCAAAAAAAAAAAAAAAAAAAAAAAAAAAAAAAAAAAAAAAAAAAAAAAAAAAAAAAAAAAAGAGAAAAAA
>RJWM01005470.1:0-91637 GCA_004363535.1 Dasyprocta punctata | reverse complement strand
ATGAAAAGATTAACAAGTTTCAGAATATGCACATTAGAAAAATAATATTGTTGAATATACAGTAGACTATCTTTGGGAAAGGAATTCATGAAACTAGATTAATACACATTTATTTCCAACCAAAAAGCAAAGGATAAGGCCAGTTCTGAAAATAATTTGTATTATTATAACATTGCAATATCTATAAATCAAATGTATATAAGCAAATATATTTATACATCTCTCTAGCCACCTGTCTATGTCACTATGTACACAGCAGACAGAAGGAACAAATATGTATGTAAAAACATTGCTACAAATTAGTCAACGGGTTTTCCCTTCAACTGGGATAAAAATCACCAAATTGACTTTTTACTGGACAGGGTTCAAGGACGTCCCTCAGACAGATGATAACCCCAAATTGTCTGCACCCCACAGACTTCTTAGAATTTATCATAAAAAAGGAATTTTAGGACAGGTCAAGGAAAGACATAAGCAGGTCAACTTACTGGATGTACTTAGAAGAAAGAGAAAAATAGGGAAGGGGCATCAGCTCGAGGAGTGAAAGGAAGCACAGCTCTGGTCACCAGACAGCACTTAACTGAGGAAAGAGGCTTTCCGGGGATAGGCTAGGGACTCATAATTTCATTTTGGGTCAAGAATATGATCATGTGTCTTCTGGGATTTCCTTCCAGTGTAAGATATGGATGAGTTTCCCTTCTCATGGTTGGAGACATCCTGGAGACCCTGCTGGTACAATGCACCTAGTCCTTGCACTGAATAGAAGAAGGATAAGAGGAGGGTGAATTACACGCATTACTGGGAAGGGACAAGAGAGAAAAGACCTTATCTCCATCTTCAGTGGTTAAGCATTCATGTTGAAGGTGTAAGATACCCTATCCCCTGCTCTATGGAGACAGAAAACAGACCACCTTGGGAACCCCTCCTCTCTCCAAGTACTCAACACCCAGTCTGGCTAGTCAGATAATGTTTTGTACTCACTGTGTTCTACTTTGTAACCACAATGTTAGAACAGCTTCTGTCTGTTCTATCTTTGAACCACAAGGCTGCAACAGCCTCTTTATCCACTGCATTCAAGACTCCCCTAACCTCAAAAGATAAAAATATCTGTTAAACTTCTGCTTCCATAAATGCTGTTCATTTGGTCCCTGACCAACTCCCAGCAGACACAAAGGTATAAATTCCCTGCTCCCCAGAGCGCGGGGCCCAGAATTTAGAGTCTGTAACTCCTCTGGGCCAGCTGGCTTAATAAAGCTTGGTTCCCTCCACTCCTTCCAAGTACCGCTTGTGTTTCCCTCATTGCCAGTAAGACTGACTTTGCTGTAGTACTGTGAGGGTGCCTGTACTATTTTAACACCTATGGACCTATGGACTATATAATTTTGTTATTTTAGATTTAATTCCTTTGTGTGAGGTCCTATTAATTATCTCTGCTTTACAGATTGTTGCACCTGAATTAATAACTATACAGTAACTTCCTCCATGCCAGATAATTTATAGGGTTTGGGACAGGATTTAAAACCATATAATCTGAATCTTGTGCCTGTGATTTCTATGGTAGCTCAGAATTCTGTGTCAAAGACAAAGAAAAGCTGACTTTAGAAAAAAAGAAAATTTATTTAAAGCCATAACTTTCACAGTAGTAGAGAGAGTAGTAATAAGGCACAGTAAGATCTCTCTCTCTCTCTTTCAGATTTTTTCCCCTCTGACTTTCATCAGTTTCTTTGTTTTGCCCATGATGTTATCTAGCTCCCTGCTTTGATGCTCAACAACCCAAACATGCTTTTTCATCAAGCACTTTTTTTTTCACCCTCTTCATTTTTCTCTTCACTTTCCTAACCACAGCTTTGCACCATGATAAATGATAGGAATGGCCAATATCTATAACTCCTCCATGGTTATATTTAGATAGCTAAGTAAGATACAATTTAATGTTCAGTCAGAGAGAGACTGGAGCCTCAAGAAAGTCAATGAAAACAACTAACTAACTAACTAACTGAACAACTAAATAAGACACCAGGGTAGAGGTAAATCTGAAGAAAGTCAGGCCTCAGGATGGAGATGAAATAGCCAGGCCTGCAAAATAAACAGCAAGTTGAGATTCTATTGCAATTAGCACCAACTGGTCCGGTGGTCTCAGGAGTCAGGCACATAGGTGGGTGATCAGAACATCTGGACCCATATTCCCATCCCTTCCCAAAATGTCTTTTATGTTTCATGTACTCTTGTTATGTGACTCATTTTCTCACTGAACCATTATTACCTAAGCTACTATACCTGTCATCCTTTAGGTTGATTGTAGATTGACTCTCATTGTAGTCCACTGTGATTTTGCTGTATAAATTAGCCCTGGGGAAAAGCCTCAGAGGTCATGCCTTTTGGAAACCCTCCTGTCTCTCACCAGCTTTCTCTTAACAAACTTTTCCTACTCATAATAATCCTTGGAATATATTCCTCGATATGCAAAGGACACAATCTTGACACATACGGCACAGGGAGAAGGGAGAAGGTTAAAAAAAAAAAAAGATTTAGGATATGTTATGTACATGCACCAACTCCCCGCAATGAAAGTAATCATTATGTACTCCAAACATGTACTAAAATTTTTAAAAAGAGACGTGAAGGAACAAAAGTATTGAAACCCACTTCTGTGTGCTGAGAGTCCATGATTTCCTAAGCTCTCCGTTATGCTGCCCTGTAACTTCACTTACACACATAGCTCGATCTAGATATGAATAAAAATACATTAAGTTTTACTTTTTGTGGGCAAGGGTGGCTTGGATTATTACCAGATAGTAGTAGATAAAACAAGAAAATGCAAATGTTAATACAACTATATTCTCATTTTGAATGCTTATTTATTCATCACTTTTCCAAAGACTTTAAGGAATATTTAAATACTCTCAATATTGTTTTTTAATTTCAAGAGTCTCAAAAGCGGTAAATGCATCCCAGGAAAAGAGTAAGTGAAAAATAATGGACTAATTAAAGTCTTTGAAAAAGAATTTCTTTCGTTTCTTCATAAGCAACTTCTCTGATGCCATCAAAATTTTAAATTCAAAAAATGAAATAATTTGCAAGCATTCATTCTGTTGTTTACTATAGCCTCTGAAATAATGCTGTGGAGCAAGTATGCTGACCTCCCCTTTGGAGATAAACTGAGCCTTAAGTCTGTCATACATACTCCTGCTACAAGCAAAAATGTAGACCTTTTCCTTTAGAGGTAAGACTAAAGAAAAAATAGGGTTTCTATTTTTTATGTCTATAACAATAGAACATTTAATAAGGTATTTTACATATGCGTGAACTATAATGTATTAAATTTAAGAGTTCTTATGAATAGGAAATACAAGTTTCACAGTTATTTTATCAAAAAAAGCCCCATTTCATAGCATTATTTTTCTCTATCAAATTAAATCTTCCCAATGACCAATTTCAAACATTTTCTTGTCTAAAACTATCAGTGGGGCCATATTGTCTATTAACTCCGAAATCTTGCCTTTGCATCCAGGTTTATCCTGAATCGAGCCTAAAATTTCTGAACAAAGATGGATTTGTTCCACTACATAAGAACAGCCCATGGTCACTGCTTGAATTTGCTCTGCTTCTTGCTATCTTAATGTTTTTCCTGTTGTTCCTGCACTTTTCTAGAATAGAAGGATCTCTAACTACAAATGCCTTGGAAAACCAGCCTCTTCTTCAATGTTCAGGTAAATAACCACTACTGATATAAACTGCATATGGATAGCTACGACACAGTGATCACACACTACTTCTGATTCCTGTAATGTTGCACTTATACATTACAATAGATTTTATTTAGTCACTTAGCCAACTGGTTGGATAATTCTTCATTAAGGTTGTTAGCCTTTCTTATAGTAGTTTTACACTTTTAATAGTCTCCACAAAAATTTGAGGCAGGAAATAAATCTGGACAGACAGGAAAACAGAGGAAACACACAGACTAGAAAGCCAGGATATGAAATTGATCTCCATAATGTAAGCAATGTGAAGATATTAGTGCACTTTCAATAGATAAGGGAGTGAACTGGAGATGAAACATGGGTAAGACTATATTTTACACTGGATTTCATTCAATAAAGATACCTGCTTTAGTGTAAAAAAGACATTGAAGAGGTAAAGATAAGAGCTGCAATCCAAGAAGACGGAAGAATTAATTTGATGTCTTAAGTGATGTATCCAACATATTGCATGTTTTGTTGAGATGTATTACAAAGATGATACACACTAAACAAAGTTAAATAATTGCAAACAGACTGATTAAGAATCTAAATTTAATGTCCTAGTTCTGAATTTTCATTTCAAGTAAAATCTCAAATGCCGGTTAATAGATTTCACTTATTTTAGCCATTTTTCGGCCCTTGGGGGAAAATAATCTAAATGTTTATTTACCAATTACTTAATGTCACTGTCCTATAAACAGTATGTAAGATCTCACACAATATCCTTTCACTTACTATTCAAATTTTTTTTTATATCTTGCACACTCAAAAATATTATAAAATTTTATTTGAACTCAATTATATCTATTTAACCTACAAAGCTTGACTTCTAAATTATTTATATCATTTGATTTTAAGAAATTTCTAAAAACTTACCAAGTATCAATACCAAAGTATAATAATCTTAGTCTGCATTTTCTAAAAATATTTAAATATATATAATTGGAAAAAAAGCTCTGATAGAAATTGCACTGCATTTTGTGTTCTTTTATGGATTTAGCTATTTGCATAAAAATCCATACAAATACAATAAAATATTACCTAGCAGTCTTCTCCCAGTAAAATTGTTTTATTTTGTTAACACTTATAAGGCTATCAGAAGGCAAAGTAACTGACAAAATGCAAAAACTTAATGAACTAAACTTTTATAATTGAATGATTTGTTCTATTCTACAAGGTCCTTACCATTATATTTCATATTCTAATAATTATATTATCATTTTATTATTTCTGGAGAAAAATTATTTCTGTATGGAAACACTATTGAGACTGTGTAAGATAAATATTACAAAGACTTTAATTAGAGAACAAGCAAACATCCATCAATGGGTTAAATTTGTTCTATAATCATGTCTAAAATGATATTTAAAATTAACTAATGGTTAAGCTTTTAATAAAATACAGTATATCATGCTACAAACCAATGCACTCCATATGAAGTTTATGAGACAAATTTTAGAAAATAGAAATCAAAGCTATCAAGTAGTACAATAATATGTTCAGTAATCAAGTGCAAAGTAAAAAATAACAAAATAAAAACTTCCAGGATACCTGATAGCAACAGTGACAATATAGCTACTAATAATCAACAATTACCCTGTAAAAATTAAATTCTGTGTTTAAAAGAATATTAGAAAAAATATAAATTCTAGGTAAATTCTTCAAGTATAAACAAAGTCAGAGAATATCAACACTGCATAATAGATGTGCTTGGAATGAGAGAAATCATAGTGAAACTCAGTGTGTCATCTCTCCTGCTACAGAGCAAACAAATGTTGATGAGGGGAGAAGAAAGTAAGCAAGACAAAACAGGGAATGGTTCCCAACATTCACTAGAATAATAACCCCCCCCCAAACCTAATGGTAAAATATGTGTGCAGATCACATCCAGGAAAACAGGGAAGAGATTTCAGAGTAAGTACAATTTAAAATATCAGCTGCCTTTTAAAGGGACAGGTATAATTTAACAGGCAGACATAGTTTAATGAAATAGATACACAAATGAACTCTTTGAAAAGTATAAATCATGAGAGAGGAAAAAAGTTCAAAAAGTGAAAGAACTACTTTTTAGAGGCAAACAGATAATGAAGCAGAAAGAAAAAATAAACTAGGGCCCAGCACAGCAAACAATGAACCATAAAATTTTAGAACTTGGAACCTCTCCCTCTCCGACATACAAACGAAAGTCCTATAAAGTACCTAGATTTGCTATACTGAGGGAAGAAGAAGCAATTAAACTAAAAATATCATATAAAGCCTTAATAGCATAAAGGTGATAAAAGGAAAATAAAGTCCTTACAGTGCTCCTGCCAAAAAGTAGGAAGCAAAATTCCATATGTATCAGCTAAAAAGGAGTCCCTTACACAATGAAACCCCAAAGCATAAAAAAACTGCTAACTCAAACACACTGCAGAATTAAATATACTCAAACAAGAATCTCAAGATACACAAAAACCATTCTGAATCAAAAATTCAAAACACAAGGCCAAAATACTTAAAAATGTATAAATGTAAAAATAGTTATCTGATCCCATAAAAGATGTAAGAGGAAAATGGAAAATTCATCTATAAAATGAATATACATTGCAAAATGTTCCAACAGAGAAAAACTTCAAAGGAAAATTTACAAAGCTTCACTGAAAACAGGCAGGAAGATAAAGGGTGTGTCCATCAGTTTCCCATTGCTGTGGCAAAATGCTTGAAATAAATCAAATTAAAGAAAGAGAAGTCTACTTTGGTTCCATTTCAGAGGTTTGTCTCTACTGCTTGAGGGCCTGGGGTAGCACAACACATTGTGGTGTGATGAAGGGCAGAGCAGATTGCTCACTTCATGGTGGCTGAGAGACAAAGGAGAGACAGACAAGGGAGAGAGAGGCCCAAATGTCCTGGTCATGTCCCCTTGTGTGTCTTCTCCAATGACCTAACTTTCTCCCATTAAACTCCAAGTTTTAGAGATTTCGTCACCTTTTAACAGAGCCACAGGCTGGCAAAAAACTGTTTAATACATGGTTTGGGGGACACTTAAGATTCATAAAACAAAGCCTGGCATGGTGGCACACACCTTTAATCCCAACACTCAGGAGGATCCTTGTGATTTCGAGACCAGCCTGGGCTACAAAGTGAGTTCAAGGCTGGCCTGAATTGCATAGTAAGACCCTATCTCAAAAAATAGGGCCGGGGATTCAGCTCAGTGGCATAAACGCCTGGCTGGTAGGCATGAGGTTGAGTTCGATACCTGGTACAAAAGAAAGAAAGAAAGGAAGAAAGGAAGAAAGGAAGAAAGGAAAGGAGGAAAGGAGGAAAGGAGGAAAGGAGGAAAGGAGGAAAGAAGGAAAGAAGGAAAGAAGGAAAGAAAGAAAGAAAGAAAGAAAGAAAGAAAGAAAGAAAGAAAGAGAAAGAAAGAAAGAAAGAAAGAAAGAAAGAAAGAAAGAAAGAAAGAAAGAAAAAGGAAGAAAGGAAAAAAAGATTGATAAAACAGATATAAAATAGGTAGATCCATAAAAGTGATATATAATAGGTAGATAGATAGATACAGAGATACAATCTTTCAGTTTACTACTTCCCTTCACCTATTTGATCCTTCACTATAACATAAGTTGAAATTTTAGAATGAAAATGGTGACTTTAAAGTTAGGGTCAAAGCTCAATTGTAATGCTCTACCAAGTATAACTTTATTCAAATGAAGTAATCCAGTATCTTATAATCTGCATGTCATGAAATTTCCATCCACAATATTATTCTAGAGACTACAGTCAACCATAAAATATCTTGATGATAAAAGAAAAGCAGAAAAATAGTCAAAAGAATATAATGACATAAAAAAGTAAAAGGGTCAAAGAGAAATCAGTAAAAATCAAAGCTAGGCAAAGAACAATAAATATTTGTATATCAAATATTAATTACATATAAGAGGAATAAAAGCAAAGCAATAGAACTAAGAATTAATCTGTAAACCAAGAAAACCTTCCAAAGTAAAAGATCAGAATCCACACAACAAAATGAGTCAACTGGGAAAATCAAACTAAAAAATAACTTTTAAATATATCATTTAAGATGAAGATAAAATATTCAAGCAAAGGTGGCAAATATTTTATTAAAGTAAAAAGTTTAGATTAGGGAGGGAATTGTGGCACACACCTGCAATCCCAAGGCTCAGAAGGGTGAAGCAGGATGATTTCAATTTCAAGGTCAGCCTAGGAAACACAATGAGTTCAAGCCCAACCTGAACTACACAGGAAGATCCTGTCTCATAAAACAAAAACCAAATAAACTACCAAAAGCCAAAAAAAAAAAAAAAAAAAAAAAAAAAAAAAAAAAAAAAAAAAAAAAAAAAAAAAAAAAAGCAATAAATATACCAGAAAACCCTACAAATATCAAGAACAGAAAAGTTTTCAACATACAGGAACCTGGGGAATTCTGTTTTCATCAGCTCTCCTTAGAGAATATATTACAAATGAATTCGACTCAATTTTAATGAGAGCAATAATTATATATAGATAAAATTTTTCCCTTTCTGTAAAATGGAAAGAATAGTGAGGGATATTGAATAAGGAGACTAAAATCAAATTAGTGTTAGTAACTAAACTAGTAATTAATCCAAAACTTCAATTATCAAGGTAATTAAACACACATCTTCAATTTTCAGGTCTATGTATTTCCCATCAAGTTGCAGATTTCTCCTCAGTCTAGAGAAATCAAGGTCAAGTTCCTGTGGGTACACACCAAATCCCATGATTTCCACACATTAGGTACCTGGGTGCCTCCAGTATACAGTAAAAAAGTAGAAATGATATAATAAAAGGCAAGATATACAACATTCACAAACCATGAGTAGGTTTATCTTCATTACAAGATACACACTTAACCATCTGAGGTATTCTGCAAATAGGTACAGCTATTCCTAATCATCAAAAAACATACTTGTAAAGTGGAAAATTTTAAAGTACTTTTAATGGAATATTAGTGCCAACATACTGTGTATATTCTATGTTATGACAGAAGCGTATATACACATATATATAGCACTCAAGTTGGACTATAATCAAAATGTATTGTAGTCAATAACTTTGAGTGTAGTCTCCATCTCCTCATGAAAAATATGATTAATGTCATTTAACAAGATTCCTGTAAATTCTCAATTGAAAGCAGTTTCTGAATATTAAGTATGTAAGTTACTAGGAGCATAGATTTCGTTTTAGAAATATATGCTGTCTGCACGTACCATAGTATTTTCTGTCTCTTCACATACATAGAAAGTAAGTTATCACTTATATTTATTGACCTACTATTTCCCTGGTACTTTTCTATAGCTAATGTGGTGCTTGCATTCTCTCACTGAGCTAATACAGACACAGATGTGATAGAATGCCATACAGTTCTTTAGTCAAGCAATGTCCAACCTTAAAGGGTGGTTCTCTCTGCTAAACTGTGATCAATACAGTTCACTTTAAAAATAATCTCATAAAATCAAATGAGCTTTGCTGTTATTAGATTTTTAATACTTATACCTATTACCAAAGTTCTATTAAAAACATCAGTGAAGTGAAAAATAAAAGGGTTTTTAAATTATTAAATAAAAATTTCAAATAAAACTGATACACACAAATGACACAAATATGTGGCCTGTTCAGATTTTAATAGATCATAATTTTTCAAGATTTCTTAATAAATCATTCAGAATTTGGTAGTTAATACTATTTATTTTCTTCTTACACCTTAGGAATACAAGTATTTACACATTATATCAGTGTTCTCTGAAATTTCATATGGTTAAGATAAATTGAGGATCTTTTTCAAGTACATATTCTCATTGAGTGCAGCCCAAATATTCCAACTCTGGTCTCAGGTCTCAGGAATCCTGCTGATCCTGGCCTACATTTTGAGCACAGAAGCATTCTAATACATAAATGTGGACACCATGCTCATGAGAAAGAAATCTAGGGATATGTACATATACGATTATTTTCAGTAGATATTAAATCTATCTGTGACTACTCAGTAGAAATAATGATAGGCGTTTTAAAAATATCCTGTTTTTTAAATTAGTATTTTCAAAGTAGCAAATCTAGAAATGCCTAAAGATAAATCTGACATATTTTACAGATTTAAGATGAACTACACACAAAGGAAAATCTCATTACTAAAAGAAGCAACCGTGCATAAAGTGTCACAATAACAATGACCAGCTGGTAGGACAGTTAATATGGCCTCCTTGCAGCACTAATTAAATTGATTTCCTATCTCAAACCATTGAAAACTACCAATATTAAACATTTTCAATTATGCATAATGATCATATTCATCATAGAGAATTTAAACCTGTACATAATATATCTTAGTTCCTCTTTCTTTCCCCATTTCCCTCCCCTCTCTTCAACTCCTGTTCCCTTATTTACAAAGTTTTGCTTCAGTTTTATCCTTTTTTCTCATTTTTTTCTATTTCCCTTCATCCCCCACTCCCAGTTCCCCTTTCCTTTTGAACATTACTTCCTATTTCCCAATATGTATTATACATTTTGGTTTTTATTTACGCTTTCAGTTTCTCACACTAGGTGATATTTGCACATATGCATCTGATTTATTTCACATAAGAGTATGGTCTCAAGGTCCACCCATTTATCTATAAATGTCTCAAGTTTATCCTTCTTCATGGCTGAACAGTACCCCATTGTATAAAAAAATCACGTTTTTTTTTTTTTTCCCATTTGTTGGTTGATGGGCATCAGGGTTATTTTCCATGTTTAGCTATTACAAATCTGTGTCAAATGGGAACTCAAGTCCTAGTTTTCTGATCAATCTCCACACTAATTTCCACAGTGGTTGCATCAGTCTACACTTCCACTGACAAGTGGAGAAGCGTTCCTTTTTCCTCAAAGCCCCTCCAGCATTTGTTATTGGTTGATTTGTTGATAATAGCCATTCTTTCTGGAGTGAGATTGAATCTCGGCATTGTTTTAATTTGCATTTTTCAAATGATCAGTGATGTTGAATATTTTTTCACATATTTATTTGCTGTTTGTACTTCTGAGAAGTGTCTATTCATTTTAGACGTCCATTTTTCAGTTGGACCTTTAAATTTGGGGGGTCTGATTCTTTCAATTCTTTATATTTTAGATATTAGTCCTTTGTCTGAAAAACAACTAAGATTTTTTTCCCACTCTTTGGGTTGTCTTTTTACTATGTTGGTGATTTTTGTTTTTTGCTGTACAAAAGCATTTTAATAAGATGAAAACCTAGTTGTTCTTTGGAGTATTTCCCCTGCAGTAGGATTTTCTTCATGAAGTCTTTGCTTCCATCTATATCTTCAAGAGTTCTACCTATTCTCTTTCCCAGCAGATTTATTGTTTCTGTTTTAATATTTAGACTTTGATCCATTTGGATTTTAATTTAGTGTGTGGTGATGTGCATGGATCTAGTTTTAGTTTTCAGAATGCGCAAAGCCAGTTTTTCCAGCACTATTTATTAAAAGCACTATCTTCTTCCAGTACATGTGTTTGGCTCCTTTGTCAAAGACAAGATGGCTCAGTGTGTTTGGAGTTGTTTCTGCCTCTTTTAATCTGTTCAACTGATACTCAGTTTATTCATTTTTGTTTTCTGGTTTTTTTGTTTTGTTTTGTTTTGTTTTTCCAGCAGCTTGCTGTTTTTATCATAATACCTCTGTAGTATAGTTTTAACTTGGGAATTGTGATGTCCACTGATACTTGTTTGACAGAATTCTTTTTGTTATTCTATGTCTCTTCTGGTTCCAAATGAATTTTAGGAGTATTTTCTCTAGTTCTGCGAAGTATGCTAATGGTATTTTGATTGGGAATGCATTAAATCTGTGTAACATTTTTGGCAGTATACCATTTTTACTATGTTGATTCTTCCTACCCAAGAACAAGGGATATCTTTCTTTTTTTTTTATGTCCTGCTCAATCTCCTTTTTCAGAGTACTGTAGTTTACCATGTAGATATCTTTGGCTCCTGTGTTACACTGATTCCCCAAGTATTTCATTTCTTCAATGCTACTGTCAAAGGTGTAGTTTCTCTAATCTCTTTCTTAGTTACTTTGTTATTTGTTTTTTTATTTTAAAAAACAAAACAGAAAAAAGGGTAGAAATAATACAGAATTTCAAAAGAACAGTAAGAAATCAATAGTAGTCAATATATTATATACTGTTGTCTTAGAAGTAGTTGTTCAAATTACAAGATGTAGGCATAAAAATGATCAGATAACCAAACAATGACAACACAAAATATTCTTTTTGATGAACAGAGAATTAGTAGTAATCTATCCTGCACACTAATATATAGTTATATGTGTATACCTACATACATATAATCTTTTCTTTTCTTCCATTTCTCCTATCCCCTAACCCAGCTGTTCAGTAATTTTAAGCATCTTCTATCCCTTTCATCATTACAATATCTATTGTACATTTTGGATCTCATTACCCTTTCAGTTTTTTATTAATATTCTTATTTACTTTTGACATGAGGGAGACAATACAATGTTTATAAATGTGAGTCTGATTTAAATTGTCAAATTGTCTCCATTTAATTATAAAAGCATCAAGATCATCCTTTTTTATAGCTGAGCAATATTCCATTGTATAAAAATAACACATCTTTTTCATCCATTCTGCAGTTGACGGGCATTTTGGTTGTTTCCAAGATTTAGCTATTATAAATTGTGCTGCTATAAACAAGGGTGCACATCACTGTGATATGACACTTTCCAATTTTCTGGGAAAATACCTAGAAGGGTAATAGTGGGATTGAATGGGAATTCCCATCCTAGTTTTTTGAGGAATCTACATATGGATTTCCATAGTGGTCAATAAGTTACACTCTCACCAACAGTGGAGAAGGGTCCCTTTTTCTCCAGAGCCGGGCCAACCTTTGTTATCAGTTGATTTCTTGATGGCAGCCATGCTTTCTGGAGTGAGATGGAATCTCAATGTTGTTTTAATTTCCATTTCTCAAATAACCAGTGATGAGCCGGATGTGGTGGCACACGCCTTTAATCCCAGCACTCAGGAGGCTGAGGTAGGGGAGCATTGTGAGTTCGAGGCCGGCTTGGGCTACAACGTGAGTGCAAGGCCAGCCTGAGCTACATAGTGCGACCCTGCCTCAAAAAACCAGGGCCGGGAGTTTGGCTCAGTGCCTTAAGTTGTGAGTTCAATCCCCGGTGCTGCAAAAATAAAATAAAACAAATAACCAGTGATGTTAAACATTTCTGCATGTATTTATTGGCCATTGGCATTTCTTCATCTGAGAAGTGCGTGTTCATCTCAGATGCTGATTTTTGGAATCAGTCTTTGAATTTGGGGGGCCTGATGTTTTTTCAATTCTTTATATGTTTTAGATAGAAGTCCTTTATGTGAGAGACAGCTAGCTAAAATTCTTTCCCATTCTGTGGGTTTTCTTTTCACTTTATTGGTGATTTCTTTTGAAGTGCAAAAACTTTTTAATAACATGTTGATTCTTTGAAGTACTTCCCATATGGTTTGCACTTCGTTAATGAACTCTGCCTACACCAATGTCTTCAAAATTTCTACCTGGCTTGTCTTCCAGTAGATTTAGTGTTTCTATTTAGATATTTAGATCTTTAATCCTATTTGACTTTAGTTTATTGCATGGCGATAGACATGGATCTAGTTTCAGTGTATTCTGATATTGTTGGGTGGAATATTCTGAAAACATCTACTAAGTCCATTTGTTCACAGGCTTGATTCAGTTCTGTTATTTCTTTGCTGACTTCTTGCCTAGTTGATCGATCTCTTTGTGACAATGGTGTATTAAGGTCCTGTTACAACTGTGTTATTGCGCATTTGGTTTTTCATGTCTATTAGTATTTATCTTATATAGTTGGGTGCTCCTGTATTTGGTGCACATATATTTATTATTGTTAGCTCTTCCTCTTGAATTTTCCCCCTAAGAAGTAGGTAGTGACCATCTTTATCTCTTTTGATCATTTTTGTTTTGAAGTTTACACTGTCTGCAAACAGAACACCTAAGCCCACTTTTCTCTGGGTTCCTATTGCATGGGATATTTTTTTTCCATCCTTTGACTTTTAGTCTATGAGTTTCCTTTGAGTCTGGTGTGTTTCTTGTACACAGCATATTGTTGGATCTTGTTTTTTTACCCATTCTGTCAGCTTATTTCTTTTAATTGGTGGATTGAGGCCACTTACATTGATGGATATAACTGATATGTACTGGCTTAACTTTGTCATGTTGTTCTTCTGCTGCTAGTTTCCTGCTTTTCCCTCTCGTTTGACTGTTTGCCTTCCTGGTGGTTTCTTTCTGTTGTTCTTCTGGGAACTGTAGTCATTTTTGTCTGTCTCTACTATGTCTTTCAGTATTCTCTCTAGGGTTGGCTTGATAGACATGAATTACCTCAGTTGCTTTTTGTCATGGAAGTATCTCATTTCTTCAACAATTTTGAAAGAAAGTTTTGCAGGGTACATCAATCTGGGTTGAAAGCTGATTTCTTTCAGGGCTTGAAATACTTCACTCCAAGATCGTCTTAACTTGAGGGTTTGTGCTGAAAAGTATGCCATGATTCTAATGGACCTTCCTTGATAGGTGAGCTGTGTCTTTCCTCTAACAACTTTTAGTATTCTGCTTTTATGCTGTATGTCTGGGATCTTAATTATTATATGTCTGGGTGTAGATTTATTTTGATAATGACTGTTTGGTGTTCTATATGCCTCACTTATCTGCATATCTGATTCTTTTCCCATGTTTGGGAAATACTCCACTATTACTTCTGCAAATAGTTTTTTAAGTCAGTCACACTGACACCTGCATCTTCATTGACACATATCAGTCTTATATTGGTTCTCTTTGCATCATCTTGAAGCTGTTCAATTGTGATTTCATGCTCTGATTATTTTTACAAGTTCTTTTCTTTTGTGATCACTACCTGAATCCTGTCTTCTAGGTATGAAAGACTTTCCTCAATTCCAAATGGTTTTGCCAGCTTTCAATGGAATTTTTTATTTCATGGATGTCTCTTTGAATTTGTTTCATGCATTCCATTTCTTTCCCCAGTTGCTTACTCAGGCTTCCCACCATTTTCCCATGTTCCTGTACTTTTTATCTATGTCTTCTCTAGCTATGCTGAGTAATTCCTTTACTAAGGTTGTCATTTCTTTCTTTACCTGAGAGATTATTTTTAATCTGATTTCCTCTATTGCTTCATGAATTTGTTTCTTTATTTCACTTGCTATATTTTCAGAAATTTCAGCTGTGTGACTTCTAATGTCCTCTACTTCAATGTCTCCTGTATTTGTTCCTTCCGGACTGGACATTTGGGACTGCATTTTGCTTTTTCATCTTACCATTTCCACCTCCTGAGTTAATATTTTGGTCTTCTAATTCCACTAGTCTCAAGTGACTGTTGTGTATGTCTTAGGGTCCAACTGTATGGGTGATGTTTGTCCAATTGCTGAGTCCCACAAGGAAGGGGAGGGGCCAGTCACCTGGATTCCTTCTACAGGTCCTGTTGGGTGAGTCTTACATTCTCCCTAGGCTGAGTAGCCTAGGATTATTGATGTAAGCCAACCCTTAGCACCTGTTGTTAGTGTGGCTTTAGGCTGTTCCACGCTGGCAGATTTATCTGGCTATAGTGTGCGCCTCAGCTGGGACCCTACTGTGTCACTAGGGGTCTCCTAGGCCTTTTCAAGCTCCTCCAGGTTGGGGGAGGCCTTGTCAGTGCTCTCCTCAACTTACCCAGTGTTCTCTATAGGGAATAATGACTCACCAACAATCTTGCTGGGCTTCCAGTGTCCTTCAGCTGAAGGGGAGGGCTTATTGCAGCTCCTGCTGACCTACTGAGGTCCTCTATTTGAGAGGGAAGTTCACCACACTGTTGCAGGCCCACTGAGGTCCTCTGTGTGGGTGAGGGATTGCTGAGGCTTCCATCAGCCCACCAGGGTTCTGCAGGTGGTGAATGGATTGCTGATGGTCCCTGGGCTGTTGAGGTCACCAGGGTGTAGGGGTAGGTGCTACCCACAATTGCTGGCTGCAGAAGTTTCCAGAGTGGAGGGAGGTGCTGCTGGTGATGATCCACTAGCTGCCAAGTTTGTTATTTGTGTAAAATAATGTTCTTGTTGGGGATTTAGTTCAGTAGTACAGCACCTGCCTGGCAAGTGTGAGGTCTTGAGTTTGATTCATAGTAGCAATAAATAAACAAATAAAGTAAACTAAGGTAAAATAAAATAAAATAAAATAAAATAAAATCTCTTGATTTTTCAGTGTTAACTTTGCAGCAAGCTATGCAACTGAATCTGGTTATTAAAGCTAGAAATCTTTTAGTGGAGTTTTTGGGGTCTTCTATGTAGAGTATCATGTCACCTGCAAATAATGATAATTTAACTTTTCTTTTCTATCCTTACTCTTTTTATTTCTTTCTCCTGTCTAATTGCTCTAGATAAAGTTTCCAGATCTGTATTGAATAGGTGTGGTGATAGTGGACACCCTTGTCTTGTTTCTAATTTTAAAAAGAAAGCTTTCATTTTTTGACCATTTAGTGTGAGGTTGGCTGTTGGTTTGCCATAGATAACTTTTATCAGACTGAGATAAGTCCATCTTTTCCAATTTTCTGTACAGCTTTCATCTTAAATGAGTATTGGGCTTTGTCAAACATTTTTTCTGCATCTACTGAGATGATCATGTGATTTTTGTCTTTGGCTCTGTTGATGTGGTATACTACATTTACTGATTTGCAAATAGAACCATCCCTGCACCCATGTGATGAGTCCCACTTGTTCATGATGTATAATCTTCTTGATGGTTTGCTTCATTCTATTTCCCAGTATCTTACTTAAGATTTTGTGTCTATGTTCATTAGGGTGACTGGTCTGTAGTTCTCTTTTTTGGTTAGGGCCTTCTCTGGTTTGGGTATCAGGTTAATGATTGCTTCCAGGAATACCTTTGGGAGTATTATTTTATTTTCAATTTCATTAAAGAGTTTGACCAGTTAAGGCAATATCACTTCTCTAAATTTTATGTAGAATTCAGCAGTGAATTCCTTAGGACCTTGGCTTTTCTTTGTTTGTTAAATTTTTAGTTACATTTTCAATTTCATTGACCAATATTGTGTTATTTAGAATTTTTATATCTTCTTGATTCAACTTTGATAATTCATGTGTATCTAGGAATCTGTCCATTTTTTCTGTGTTTTATATCTCATTAGAGTAAATGTTCTCAAAGAAGGTATTATGATCTTCTGGATTTCCACATGATCTGTTGTGATTGCACCCCTTTCACTCTTAGTTGCATGAATTTAAGTCTTTTTTTTTTTTTTTTTTTTTTTTTTTTTTTTTATTGGTCTTTTTGAGACAGGGTCTTGCCATGCAGTTCAGGCTGGCCTTGACTTCACTTTGTAGCCCAGGCTCATCTCAAACTCACAATGTTCCTCCTGCCTCAGCCTCCTGAGTGCTGTGATTGCAGGTGTGTCCCACCATGCCGTTTCTTTCTTTTTTTGATAAATCTGGGTAAGTGTCAGGCTTTTTTTAATCTTTCAAAGAATGAACTCTTCAATTTATTTATTTTTTGTATTGTTTTCTTAGTCTCAATTGCATCAATTTATGCTCTGATCTTTGTAATTTTCTTCCTACTATGAGCTTTGATCTTTATTTGTCCTTCGTTTTTTTAAAAGTTTGAGGTTCTACCAGTGTTAAACATTCATCAGCATTATCTCATCTATTTTCTTGTATGTCTGTTTACATGAACACATGAAAAAGTTGTTTATTTTTCTTCTAGTCATTCAACAATTTCTTAGTCCCTACTAAAAGTACCAGTGCCTCTTTTTTAATGGTTAAGATTTTAATATAGAGAACAAGTAAACATGATAAAACAGACTGGCGTATTTTTTACTCATTATGTGCAATACCTAGCCTCATGAAAACTGGGAACAGTAAACCAGTGTTTACACTGTATGTTTCTTTCCATTTTGCAATAAACTCAAAGACCAGTAATGAAGCTATCTGGAACTTCATGGACATAATTATTCCCAATCTCTAATACAGGAAGTGGACACTGGACTGCTTTGAAATAAATGGGAAATTCTTTGCCAAATCACTAGACATGGTATCTAGAAAATTCAGTTTCCTTAATCACAAATATGCCATCAAGTCCCTGTATTACAGGAGACTTTAAATAAATGAAAATAATTTTGAATGGATAAATGAATTAATCGATGAGTGGATAAATCAATAGATAAAAGTAGCCTCCAATACTAGAAAATAGAATTGTAAGACAATGACTGTTGTGAGTTTGAAAAATATGCCAAAATATTTCTCTTTAAGGATTCTTGTAAAACACAGTAACTGACGAGTTATGAGTCTTCTCAATTCCTTCTATAAAACAGAACAGCAAAACTAAAAATTTCAAGTGACTAAAATTCCCAGGTATAAGTCCAAGTAGTTATGAACTCAAAAAACCATTCAGTGAGTAAAATCCACTGGTAGTCACAAACGCACAAATTATCAGTAATTGTACAAAGGGAACATGAGTTCACTTCTTAAGGTCCTGACAGTCCAATTCATCAGCAGAGAACCAGAGAACACTAAATAAAACAGATAGGATTTTGTAGACCCAAATGCATGAATGAATACAAGAAGATAATGGTAAAAACAGAAGGAAGTAGAGGGGTCTGTATTCTCTAGAAAACCTATGCTCTCTTTCAGTAGAAGTGCCTCACACTGGACTGGAACTTGAGGGACTGGGAGTATGATTTACATTGATCTATACAAAAAACAATAGAGACAAAAGGAAATAAAGATAGACACAACAGGAATACAAAAGAAGCAGATGCTCTAAAAAACATATCAGTCTATTTCATCATTTCGTGACAATGAAAGATTTAGAAAATAAACAGATCCAAGATTAGAAATTTCCTTCTGTCCAAACTATAGAACTAATTTCCTTTAAAACTTACTAAGAAAAACAAGTTTGACAGAATTCCATACAAGACTACTTTGAGACAAAGAAACTTAGAAGCAAAATAACATCTAGAAACACAGTTTCATCCATTCATTGTTTATGCTGCTTCCATGGTACAATGATAAAGTTGCCACAGAAACAATGTGTTATGCAAAACATAAAAATACATACATCTGTGCCTTTGTAGAGACTTTCAGCCTTCTCCGTCTTTGAAGACCACGGCAGAAAACTCTGCTATGGTGTGAATGTCACTTGACTATGTCTCAAAAGGCCTCATGTGCTGGGAGCATGGTCATCACTTGGCTGTGTTGGTTGTGGAAGAACTTTAAGAGATGGAGCCTAGCAGGAGTCCTTGGTTCCTGCGGAAGCTGCTCTCAAGAGATTAGGGTTGGTTTCCTGAGACACCCAAGCTCTTGAAAGAGTTGTAAGACTGAGCCTGAGCCTCAATGCTTTCCTGGCCTCCAGTTTGATGAAGTGATCTCTCCCACTTGTACAGATTCCTACCAGCCATCCCAGGGTCCTCAACAGAGCCAAGCAAAATGTGGAATCACAGAAGCCAAAAACAGATAAATGCTTCAAATGACAGGCATGACTAGTCATTTTAAATTATTCTAGACCCTTGAAAGTAGAGGAATGAAATATGGGCGATGCATTCAAAGATATGGAAATCACTTAGTCAGAAGGTAAATGGTGAGCAAAGAGGGAAGGTGTGATCCCTACTGGTAAGTTGCGCTTTGGAGTATTTTAGAGTTCTAGGGCAACAGCTAGAGGAGGCTACAGGGTTACACAGAATAAATAAGCTGACATGATTTATACACTAAATAGATGTTTTCTAAGGCTGTTATTTATTCTTAATTATAAGGTTCATCAAAATGATCTCATAAGAATATATTTTATTTATTCATATAAAATATGCATGTACATACTCTGTTAAATCATATTACGAGAAGTTAGTTTCATAACATTATTATAAAGACCTTTTCATTCTAACCATGACTTTACATGACATGTACTGTTGAAACCATGTATTTATATGTCATATAGACAGATTCCTTATTTGATGCTATTTGAGTAAAATTTAATGACAAAACTGGGCAGCTGACCTAGGAAAGACTCAATTAGGAAAACAGACATGTTCATGTCTATATATTTCAACAAACTCCCAGTTTTGCACAGAAGTTACAGAAATGTTATATAACAGTAACATACAGCCTGGCATGCACCAGGTCACGAGTTTAATTCCCAATACCAAAAAAATAAATAAATAACAGCAAAAAAAGACTAAAAACAAACAAACAAACACTAGCAAACAATATAGTGCAAAGTAGCTCTCTATTTTGAAGTAACTTATGCTCAGTACCAAATAAGCAATTGAGTACTCAGTATTCTAATTCTAAATATGATTCAAGCATGTAATTATCCTTAAATATTTGACTCTCGAAGGTGCAATGAAAGTATTTCCCTTCTTACTGATTTAAAAAGCTTAACAGTTTGTTAAATGGACTTGTAAAATAAATATTCAAGCTCAGAGCCACACAAACTAATAAAAAGACACCTGGTGAGTAAAAGCTTATAATTTTAAAAGTGGAAAAGTTTAAGAAAAAAGATGGAAACCTGCAGCATATCAAACCCACTGAGGATTTTATTAAACTCAATGAAGAAATCCCCAGGAGAGTAAATAGTCATTTTTGAGGTCTTTACAAGGCAAAGCAATTTTAAAAACTAACAATGAATGTGTTTATGCAGGGAGAAGGAGTATTTAGAAAATGTCATTTTCTTTATAGGTGTGTTTTTTATTTTCTACTATGGTTCCCTAGATAAAAGAAAATAAAGAAAGAGAGAGAGACTACATTTTTTCTGAAATGATTTTAACTCACAAAAAACTAACTCACAGATGTTCCATGGCAAATAAACAAATGACGACCATATTGTGAGTTTTTTCTCACAATTGCTAATGCAAATGAACTATGCATATCTGCTTTTAAGAATAATCATTTTTGATTTTTTAAAAAATATTTGTTTTGACAGTATTTTATTTTTTTCTTCTGTTTGAGAGAGCAAATTTTGGTACAGATTTGTTGACATAAATAATCTCTGAAAACTAATAAGGTGGTATATCTTAGCAGAGCTGTAGAGAAGACTATCATTAACTCTGCATTTCCAGAGTATGTTAGCTCCATACATGAAGGAACCATACTTTTATCCAGCTGAGCATCACCAATGCCTGATCCTGTGTCTGTCACACAGCAATTTTTCTTTGAAAGTCTATTTGCTTTTCCAAAGTTTACTTACAGAATGTAGTTTATGTGGGTTTTTCATCCTAGTACACAGAATGTATTCTTACACACAGCAAAGAGGAGGTGTTAAATGAGACAATATCTTTAGCCTTAGAAAAATATTTTTAAATACCTCTAGCTTTTTTTTATTTTATGCAAAAAAGTAAACAAAATTTCATAACCAAATAATAGGAGAATAATAATAGTTAATACATTGTATATTGTTATCTTTAAAGTAGCTACTCAGAGTACAAGACATAGGTACAAAAATTTCTCTGAATGATACTGGCACAAACCTTTCTTTTCAATGTATGATGAAAAACTAGTAGTAGAACTATCTTGGTTTTTTTTCTTTTTCCCTTCTTTCTTTTCCCCTTTTCTCCCACCCTAGTTCCTCTTTCCTTTTGAATAATCTCTTCCCATTTCACAATGTCCACTGTACATTTTGGT
Source organism: Dasyprocta punctata (assembly GCA_004363535.1). Lineage (NCBI taxonomy): Eukaryota > Metazoa > Chordata > Mammalia > Rodentia > Dasyproctidae > Dasyprocta > Dasyprocta punctata. The sequence goes on along the minus strand of RJWM01005470.1, from coordinate 70,230 downwards.
TCTTATTTACTCTGTCAGAGGGTTTCTGAAGAATAAATTTTTCAGTGGCTGGAGGGAGCTAATGTCTTCCCTTTCACTGATACAGCAACATTCCTTCAGATGACGGTGGAAAATGTGGTACTCTGAAATGTTTTCCCAGTCATTAAAGAATGATTAGTTTTACATCTACTCAGCTGCACAGAAGTTCAGTAACATAAAGTACACCTAGGATAAATATTCTGGGGTTTAAAAAACCCTTAATAGAAGAGGTAGAAAATAACTAAGATTTATATTACATTCACAAATTGGACATATTTTAACATCCATGTTCGCTAAATGTTAATAACTGGCTAGTGGCAAAAATGAGTAGAATATACATACATTTCTCTGTAAAAAACAACTAGTTTTTATAAAATTTTTGAGTGACTAAATTGTTAGAGAAGTAAGAAGGGAGTATTAGCTGTTTTTAGGGAACATCAATTGCCAGTCATTAATCCATTAAATGGTAAGGATTATACAACTGAACTGCCACAGAAACAGGAAGGGTCAGTACAGAAATACAGTACCAGAGCTAGTCTGGAACTTAACAGACTAAATACAGTATTTGCAGGAAAATTTTATGTGTATTTTTATGGATATAATATTTTAAATTTTTAAAAATAAAGAAATTCAATTACACGAACAGTTTTATATTCGCCATATCCTGACCTCCTGAAGTACTTCCTCAAGGGATCTACTGAAAGTCTCATTTCACCAGTCATTTAACAAAGCAATGGAGAATATAACATAGAAAACAACTTCATATTAAGAAAAACAGACAAGGTGACCTATTATGCCCTGAGAACTTCCCTACAGTCAATTTGGAGTAAATGACTTACATTTAACAACATCTAGATGCACAGATGAAATTTCAAGCAAAATTTCTTTTAAGAAGCCATGTTAAAAAAAAAACTCATGGGGTAAAAATCACAGTAATACACTTTCCTGAGAAATTTCTGTTACCTTAGAGAGCCTATAACAGAGCTCAACAGCACCACTTCAGGTAAACTGAATGAAGTAATACTATGAATTCCTTGAACTATGGATGGAATCAATGAATTCTAATCGAGAATGCCATGAGGAAAGTGGATAAAATCACATTTCTAAAACTGCAAAGCTAAAGACAAATTTTTAAATCTAACTCCACTAACACATGGCAATAGTATTTCCAAAATCCTCATTATTTAGGTATCTGAGTCATACCTGTTTCTGTTTTAGTTACTTTCAGTAAAGTAGAATCTTACTGCTATGAGATGCAGTAGCAAAGAGAAAGTTGGTTGCAATTACTGAATATGAAAAAGAAAAATTACAACAATATATCAAAAATCATAGGCTACCTGGTACATAAATTGGTGAACAAGAAAAATTCTGCAAGACATACCACACAACTATTTCATCGTTTGTACTTTTATAGTCCTGGCACACCCAAAATGTGTACTGCCCTATTTCAAAAGCCGGCTAAAAGGGCAACAATGGAACAGAAGTCTGTTGCACTGCCCACTATATATATAAAATACTGAGCAATTTACTGGGCTCAAGTTAAGTTTTGTTATAAATAACTGTATCATGCTTCTCTTTCTCTGTCAAATATTGATAAAGATTTAGTCTTTAAATCATTATATTATTCCCTATGGTGTCAGTAAAAAGATTTAATATAGAAATAAATAGGAAATAGTATGGTTCCTTCTAAGATGTGACTATATTACATAAAGCTTTAAAATCATCATATATTATCTTCATTTTTACCTATATAATAGGATCAACTTGTTGGAATGCAGTAACAAAACCAAATTTAAAATTCATTAATATATGCAAACTGTTGAATTTAGAATATATAAGATACAATTATTGCACAAATCAGAGTAAATTTTGACAAGTATCAGTCTTTTGTGTAAGGAAGTTGTTATATACTTCTTGGAAACTGTTTGGATTTTTCAGTCCAGCTTTGATTCAATTTTAATACAATTTCCATTGTACCAAAAGTATATAACAGCCTTGATTGCTTCAGTGGTAAAGTTGTTCATAAGAGATTGGGCTTAATTTTAAAACTGCAAATGTTACTGTACTTAATAGCATCAGCTATTAATTAATAATTATTTTCTAGAAGGTGCATTGGTGAGATTATTGTATTATTTATCTAATTTAACTTTTACAAAAAACATTATGAATCTGAAGCTCATGCTAAGAAAATCCTTTAAACTTCAAAATGAAACAGATTTTATTTAAACACAACTGATTTCAAAACCTCTTTTCTTGATAGTTTGTTTTCAAAATAAAATACTAAAATGGGTTAAGACAGTTCTTTTGTTTGGCAAACCACATCCAAAACAGTAATATAGGAACACAAATTAGACGTAAAGAGAACATCTGGGAAGGACCACAGTGGCATTTTCTCCCCCTAGCGCTAACAGAGATTGTACTAGGAAGATACAGTTCTATAAATTTCATAATGTTGTATATCAAGGAACAAATAAATTGAAAGCTACATTATCAAAAAGTTTTCTTTAAGTAGATATCTTAACTGAAGCACTGAAAGAGTTTTAACTATATCTAATTATATTTTGCTGTGTAATAATGTAGGTGAGGGTGCTATAAACCTGAAAAATATTACTTTATGTTTAATCATTAAAAGATGGAACAAAAAATCTAAAATGATAAACATGCTCAGTTTTAAGAGTATGTAAAATACAGGTTATCATAAGAAGAAGATATAATAATATTCAAGTTACATCTTGACTGTTATTTATAAATAAAATACTACAAATTGTGCTGTGAAGAATTCTTTTCCTTTAGGTTAAAGTTGTGATGAACATAGGCATACTAACCATGGCTTATATAACTGCAAAAAATGATCTATTTTGTCTAAGGATTTTGTAACCTTTTAAAAAAACTTCAAATTTAGCCAGGCATAGTGGCCTGTAATCCTAGAACTTTAGGAGGTTAAAACAGGAGGATCACATGTTCAAGCCCAGTCTGGTCAATTTATTGACCTAGAGAGATTTGTCTCTAAACAAAAACAAAAAAATCTCAAATATATATATATACACATTTGTTTTCTTTTCAGTGTAAAGGCTCTGGATTCACTACACAGTATGGGAAAAGGAAAAAAATATATACCAAAGATTATAAATACTCTGTGTGTGTGTGTGTGTGTGTGTGTGTGTGTGTGTGTGTGTACTTGAGGTATGAGGTATTACTGAGGACTCAATGGGTTTTCAAACTGAACAACACCTTTGTCTCTTTAAAAATAAAAATTAGTAAGATGGACCACCAAGATGGTGGAGTGGTAAGTAGCAGAGAAATAACCTCTCGGAGAGTCTTAGTTCAGACACTGGAATGTAGCAAAATGAGTAAGACAAGGAGGGAAGTAGGTCCCCTGGAACCAGGCAAAATTTGAAATGTGAATTGTACCCACAGGGAAAGTGAAGAGAAAAACTTGAGCAAGGAGCAGGGAGGTCACCGGCAGCACCTCCCCGCTGAGTCAGGACTCACTGCGTGAGAGGAGTGGTTCAAACCCATTGACACACAGTGATGGGGATGGTGGTGGCTGGTGACCCTAGAGGCCTCGATGCAGAGGTGTGGCAGAGGAGGAGAGCAGCAGACATGAAGGACTGCATCAGCTGACAATGAGCGCTGAGGGCTCAGTTCTCCTGTAGGAGACCAGCAATTAGCCTGGAGCCATCTAGGAGAGGGGCTGGCTGAGCTCAGAACCCAGGGCTGTGGCTGGCTCCATCTAGTGGTTCTCAGTTGGGAAGGTGCACAGATGGCTGCCAGGCAAATGAGTCTGGTCTTAGCCAGAAAGTGCAGGCTCCCAGAGATTATCCACTAACCCGCCAAAAAGCTACCGCTGGCTGGTGGGGATAGATCAGCATGGATTGGAACTCTGTCTCCACATGTTGTCTACCAGTGACACCACAGACAAACCTTAAAGTGGACCTTCTTTTATTCTGTTTTCTTCTTTTTTTCTCTCTGATTTGGTTTTTATTGTTGTTGTGATGTTTTTTTTTTTTTTCTCCTTCAATATTTAATCTTGTTTTTACATGAGTGTGAATGTGGTTTCTTGCTTCTTTGTGGTTGTGGGTTCTGTTGTTCTTTTCACCTTTTCCTTTTCTTTCCCTCCACTCTTCTGCACCAGTTTCCCAAAGTTAGCGTGATCGCTCTTTGTCCTCAAAACTAATTTTTTCCTATTTTTCCACTTCTTTATTTTCTCCTTAACCCATTTTAAATTTTAACCACTGAGGGAAAATTTGACATATTAAGGACTTATATACAGCATATAATTTCTTGGTTTGTTTTAGATTTTGTTATACAACCACAAATCTAGTTCACATAAGGTAAAAGAGGCAAGTTAATGGTTAGCTCTGTTGCTCATTTTCTAGACTGTATTTGATGCTAATGGCACTACTACAGTCAAAAGTGATATTAATTGCTCTACATAGCTGTTGTTCCTGGTAATCCATGACTGAGATTGACTAAGGGTCACAGAAAATATTGAGGCACAGTGCTAAAGAACCAGGACTGGGCCAAAGTAGCAACCACTGCTCATCTCCAAAAAAATTGAAGAGATAGGGTCTTCCTATAGATTTAAAACCCAAAAACCAATTACACCCAGAAGATATCTCAGAGAAGCAGTCATAACCTAATGCTTCTAAATACTAGCAATAAAGCAACCCATCATGGGCAATTCACAAGTATCACCCCAGAAACTAAAAAAATAAATAATGAAAGAAAGAATAAAGAAAACAAGAAGACATTTAAACAAGATGCAACTCCTAACATCCAGTTCACCAAAGGCAAACCCTGGGGGCAATGAGGTGGGACAATCTGAAAGCCTCCCATCTGGCCTTTGTCAAGTGGTAAAAATTTGTTGAATGAGGCTTTGAAAAAAATACAATCAGAAATAATTTCTCAAATAACTGCAGAGATGGTGTCCACGATTAAGATCAGGCTTAATGACTCTAGAGCAGATACAGACAAAAAAAAAATAATAGACAAACTTAAGAAAATTATGGAAGCCAGGAATGCTCAGCATAAGAAAAAAAGGGAATCCATAAGGCAGATTCAAACAGAAGTCCAGGGAATAAAAATTCCATTGAAAGTATTTGTAGTACATTAATAAGCAAATGTGAGGACAGGACCTCAGATATAGAAAATAGGCTTGCAGTTAATGATCACGAAAAGAAAGTTTCTTAAAAAAAGCAAGGGATTAAGAGAAATCATTCGAGCATCTGCTAGATGAGACAAAGAATACCTAGATTAATTGAAGTCAATGAAAAATCAAGAGATAACACAAATTAGAAATATTTAAAAAAGAAAACTATTCACAGACATCATGGCAGAAAACTTCTTGATACAGAAAAAGAATTTCACGTAGAGATAAGTGAGGTATACAGACTCCAATTAGCCATGATCCAAAAAAAAAAAAAAAAATCTACAGTCAAACATATAGTCAAGATGCAAAAAATGCAACAAAAAAATAGAATCTCAAAAGCTGTTGGAGGAAAAAATCCAAATCACTCTTAAAGGAAAGCCCATCATAATCACAGTTTACTTCCCAGCACAAACCCTAAGTGAAGGAAAGCTTAGAGTGAAGTATTTTACATTTTAAAGGAAAACAATCTTCAACCCAGAGTGATGTACTCAACAAAACTATCTTGCACACATCATCTTGTTACTTCCATGACAAAGAACATGTGAGGAAATTCATAACCACCAAATCATTGCTCCAGAATGTTTTGAAGGACATTCTAGAAAGAGATAACAAGGACTACAATTCCATGAAACCCAACAGAAGGAATCCACCAGGCAAGGTAAACAATTTAACTGAAGGGGAAAAAAGAGAGGCAGAACCAAAAACAGGAAAATAACATGACAAGGATAAGTCAATACGTATCAGTTTTAACCATCAATGTTAAGGGTCTCAATTAACCAGTCAAAAGATACAGAATGGCAGAATGGATCAAGAAGCAAGACCTAACAATATGCTGCATATAAGAAAGACATTTAATTTAAAAAAATTCATAGACCAAATATCAAAGGATGGAAAACAATACTCCATATTAACAGGAACCCCCAAAAAAGTAGAGGTAGCTGTTCTATGTGCAGACAAAGTGAATTTCAAGCCAGGACTGATTAATAGAGATAAAGAAGGTCACTACCTCCTTGTAAAAGGAACAATCCAAGAGGAAGAGCTAACAATCATACATATATGTGCAACAAATACCAGTGCACCCAACTATATAAAGCAAGTATTAACAGGCATGATAAATCAAGTAAGCACTAATACAGTTGTACCGGGGAGCTCAATACCCCACTATCACAAAAAGACAGATCAACTAGACAAAAAATCAACAATGAAATAATTATAACTGAACCATACTTTTAAACAACAGGACTTAGTAGATGTCTACAGAGTCAAAATATGCATTCTTCTCAGCTGCACACAGGATGTTCTCCAAAATAGAACACATACTAGCTCACAGAACATGCTTAAGTAAGTGCAAATGAACTGAAATTATCCCATGCATATTATCAGACCATAGTGCAATTGATATAGGAAAACGATCTCGGTGGGAGACCTCCAAATGATATGGGGGAATGAGACTCCCAACCTACTATACATTCGGCGCAAGTTCGTGTTCTCTAAAAGTCGAAGAATGAATTTTAGGAACAACGGAGGGTAAGAGCAGAAGATATTTATTGAGAGAAAGCTTCTGTCTAAGGGACAGAAGGGGGGCCCGAGTGGGTTGCCCCAGACTCTGTCTTTTCCAGTGACTTTTATAGAGCAAAACCCTGATGGGGAAAACTAGGAACTCGCAAGGCAGATGGGCTTGAGGTGGGACAAAACTGTAATCAACCAATAAGATTGATTGTTTAGGTAAAATTCTTACAGATTAGGGGATTGGGATGGTAATTCTTAGCTTCTCAAAATGATCTATCCCTAATCCCTAGCTCATACTTAGGGTGTGGTTGTATTTGTTTTGTCTTCTGTCTTGAGATCTGGCCCACAGCAAGAGGTGTGTATCTCTTCCAAGGTCACACGATATCTGGTCCTCTGTGCCTGCTCCATTGAGGGCCCAGCCCTGTCTGACTGCCTATAGTATTTCTAACTGACTCAGTTGCCTATAACACAATGAAATTGGAAATCAATGGTAAAAGAAACCATGAAACTTCATAAACACATGGAAATTAAATAGCACCCTCCTGAACAAGCAATGGGTCACAGATGAAATTAAAGAAGAAATTAGACAATTTCTAAAATTGAATGATAATGACAATATAGCACACTGGTACTTATGGGACACAAAGAAAGCATTCTGAAGAGGGAAATTTATAGCAGTAAATACCACTATCAAGAAAACTGAGAAAGGGCAAATAAACAACTGAATGGTGAACCTCAAACTTTTAGAAAAAGAAGAGCAGGATAAGCCAAAAGCTCATAAGAGGGAGAAAATTATAAAGATCATAGAAGAAATTAACACATTGGAGACTAAAACACTAACACAAAGAATCAAAGAATTAAAGAGTTGGTTCTTTAAAAAAGTAAATAAAATCAACAAACTGTTATCCAACCTTATCAAAAAAAGGAAAGAGCTGGACGTGGTGGCGCACGCCTTTAATTCCAGCACTCAGGAGGCTGAAGCAGGAGGAGTGTTGTGAGTTCCAGGCGGGCTTGGGCTACAACACAAGCACAAGGCCGGCCTGAGCTACACAGTGCGACCCTGCCTCAAAAAACTAGGACTGGGAGTTTGGCTCAGTGGCTTAAGTGCCTGTCTGGCAGGTGCGAGGTTGTGAGTTCAATCCCCGGTGCTGCAAAAAAAAAAAAAAAAAAGAAAGAAAGAAAAGAAAAGACTCAAATCCACGCAATTAGGAATGAAAATGGTGAAATCACAATGTACCCTGCAGAAATCCAGAAGATCATCTATAACTCCTTTGAAAATTTACATTCTAGTAAGACAGAAAATGCAGAAGAAATGGATAGTTTCCTAGGTACATATGAATTACCAAAGCTGAATCAAGAGGATATAAAAATCCCAAATAAAAAATAATGAATGAAATCGAAGATGTAATTAAAAACCTACCGACAAAGAAAATCCCAGGCCCTGATAGATTCGCTGTTGAATTCCACAAACAATTTAGAGAAGACCTAACACTACTATTTCTCAAGCTCTTTAATAAAATTGAAAGGGAAGCAATACTCCTAAAATCATTCCTGAAAGAAACCATTACCCTGATACCAAAATCAGAAAAAGACCCAACTAAGACACAGAATCACAGGCCAGTCTCCCTAATGAACATAGATGCAAAAGTCCTCAGTAAGGGACTGGCAAACAGAATGCAGCAAATCATCAAGAAGAATATACAGCATGACCAAGTTGGATTCATCTGAGGGATGCAGGGATGGTTCAACATATGAAATATACCATATTAACAGAGCTTAGGACAAAAATTATATAACCATTTCAATAGATGCAGGAAAAGCTTTTGACACAGTTTAGCACTCATTCTTGATGAAAACACTACAGAAAATTGGAATGGATGGTCTTTCTCTTAATCTGATAAAAGCCATTGATGTTAAACCAATAGCCAACATCATACTAAATGAATGAAAACTAAAAGCTTTCCCTCTAAAATCAGGAATAAGATATGGATTTCCACTGTATCCACTCTTATTCAACACAGTCCTGGAAACTTTAGCCAGAGCAATTAGACAAGAGAAAGAAATAAATGGAACACTGATATGAAAGGAAGAAGTTAAATTGCTATTTGCAGATGACATGATAGCCTATATAGAAGACCTCAAAAACTCCACTAAAAAACTGCTAGATATAATAAGCTAATTCAGTAGCATGGTTGGATACAAAGTCAACACTCAAAAATCAATAGCTTGCCTGTAGACAAATAACAAACTCACAGAGAGAGAAACTTCGGACACAACACCTTTCGCAGCAGCTTCTCAAAAAAATGAAATACTTAGGAATCAATCTAATGAAGGATGAAAAAGACCTCTACCTTGAAAACTATAGTACTCTGAAAAAGAAGATTGAATAGGATATCAGAAAATGGAAAGATATCCCTTACTCTTGAGTAGGAGGAATCAATATAGTTAAAATGGCCAAACTTCCAAAATCGTTACAAAGATTTAATGCAATTCCAATCAAAATTCCAATAGCATATCTCACAGAATTAGAGAAAACTATCCTAAAATTCATCTGGAAGCAGAAGAAAATCAGAACAGCAAAGACAATTATGGGTAACAAAGGCAAGGAAGGGGGCATTCACAATTCCTAACTTGAAATCATACTATAAACCTACTGTGATAATAAATAAATAAATAGTATGGTACCAGCCAAAAAAAAAAGAAAAAACAGACCCAAAGAACAATGGAACAGATTAGAAGATGCAGTAACAACTCCAGACACACTAAGCCACCTTATCTTTGCCAAATACATTCCCTGGAAGAAAGATAGCCTCTTTAATAAATGGTGCTGGAAAAACTGGCTTTGCACATGCCAAAGATTAAAACTGAACCCATACCTTTCATATGCATGAAACTAAATTTTAAATGGGTCAAAGATCTAAATATTAAAACAGAAATATTAAATCTGCTGGAAGAAAGAATAGCTAAAACTCTTGAAGTCACTGGTGTAGGCAAAGACTTTATGAATGAAACCAGACCACACAGAAACTATCACAAAGAATCAACAACTCAGATCTCACCTCATTAAAAAGCTTTTGAGCATCAGAACCACCAACAGGGTGAAAAGACAACCCAGAATGTGGGAAAAAATGTTTAGCAGCTGTTCCTCAGAAAAATGACTGCTATCCAGAACATCTAAAGAACTTTAAAAAATTAGACCTCCCAAATTTAAATGCCTAGTCCAAAAATGGGCATCAGAGATGATGTACTTCTCAGATGAAGAAATGCAAACAGAAAGTAAATACTTGAACAAATGTTCAACACACTAGTCATTCCAGAGATGCAGATTAAAACAACACTGATAAGCCAGGCATGGTGGCGCACGCCTTTAATCCCAGCACTCGGGAGGCTGAGGTAGGCGGAGCGTTGTGAGTTCGAGGCCGGCTTGGGCTACAACGCGAGCACAAGGCCGGTCTGAGCTACATAGTGCAACCCTGCCTCAAAAACCAGGGCTGGGAGTTTGGCTCAGTGGCTTGAGCGCCTGTTTGGCTGGCACGAGGTTGTGAGTTCAATCCCCAGTGCAGGGAAAAAAAAAAAAAAAAAAAACCAACACTGATATTCTCCCTAGCTCTAGAAAGAATGGCTGTTATCAGCCAATAACAAATGCTGGAGCGGCTGTGGAGGAAAAGGAATCCTTCTCCACTGTCTGTTGGAGTGTAGACTGGTGTAACCACTGTGGAAATCAGTGCAGAGTCCTAAAAAAAATAGGATTGAAGGTCCCATTGGACCCAGCCATTCCACTTCAGGGTATATTCACAGAAGAATTGAAAACATCACACCACAGCAATATATGTGCACCCATGTTCATAGCAGCACATAGCTAGATCTTGGAAACAACCCAGATGTCCACCAACCGAGGAATGAATAAAAAAGATGTGGTCTTCTTATACAATGGAGTACTACTCTGCCATAAGGAAGGATAAACTGCAGACTTTCATAGGTAAATGGTTGTAGCCCGAGACCATACTCATAAATGAAACGAACCATATGCACACGTGTAAACACTGTATTGTCTCCCCAGTGTGAGACGCTGAAAGAATAAATAAGATCCAAAATGTACATGACATATTGTAAAATGAGAAAAAACTTCAAAAGGAAAGAGAAACTGGGAATGGGGAAAAGAGAAAAGCAGGAAGGGAAAAGCAAAGGTAATTTTATATACATATATATATAAAGATAATTACAGTTATACTACTAATTTTACTTAGTTCATTGGAAAGAAAGGTTTGTGCTCATATGGTTTGAACAATTAAATGTCAGTATCTTCTACTCTGAGTAACTATTTAAAGATAACAATATGTAACATATTAACCATTTTTACCCTTATATTATCTTGTTTTGACATTTTTTTTCTCTTTAAAATAAAAGCAAAGCAATCAGTAATTCCAATTACATAATGGGATGAAGTCTTCCAGTTAATTTACAAAGATTTTCAGACAATTAAAAAAATAAAAACAGTATAAGAACTGTGAAAAATTGAGAAAAGAAAATATTTCTGGCAGGGTTTCAGTAAGTTGCTAAATTTCCCAGGCTGGTCTTGAATTTGCAATCCTCCTGGCTCAGTCTTTCAGAGTGCTGGGATTACCAGTATGTGACATTACACCTAGTATTTTAATTTTTGAACAAAAAGAAATTGCATGTGAAAACATTTCCCAAGGCACTTGACTATATTTCATATTCAATAAAACCTTTTCTAAAGTTGAAATTATTTTATTAAAACACCTAAGAAAAAAAATTGAGTCAATATTTTAATTGTGAGATATCTAATAATTTTAATTGTGTAATTTTAAGTATTATATTTGTTTGAATGTGAAACTATTTTTCCCTTAATTGGATTTGTTTCATTTTTAAGAAAAAAATGTTTCCTTTTGTCTTTAATGAGTTTCATATAAAAGTCAATTGCATATATTTGTTAAATTAAGCCGGGTATAGTGGCGCACGCCTTTAATCCCAGCACTCGGGAGGCTGAGGCAGGAGGAGCGTTGTGAGTTCAAGGCCGACTTGGGCTACAATGCAAGCACAAGGCCGGCCTGAGCTACATAGTGCGACCCTGCCTCAAAAACTAGGGCTGGGAGTGTTAAATAAAAAGAAATATTTATTTTACTTTTGATTTTTAAAATAAAGTAAAATATATACATATAAACACATTTATTTTGCTTTTCTTCCTTCTGAAGAAATTTTAATTCAATAGACTAGTGTGTTTAAGAGTAACCTTGATTTTTCCATGAAGATTAATTTTGATCTAGATAATGAATGTTAGATACTGATCTCCTTTATCTGGATACAACATATCAAAGGATTTGAACTACATACAATGTTAACAGAGATTCTAAAATCTTAAAAATACTATCTTATTATTAAACGTAAAGCATTTCAAATGGTAGATTTTAAATACTGAGATTTGAAACAATTTGAAATAATGGAACTAGGTTTCATACATTGTGTCTTGCTTTTACTACCCTCTCTGTTGTTACAGGCAGCTGAGTTAGACAGAAATATTATAGGCAGTCAGGCAGAACTAGGCCCTCAAGAAAACTGGCACAGAGGACCAGAGGTCTTGGAGACCTTGGAAGAGACCCACACCTCTTGCTGCAGGCCAGATATCAAGACAAAAGGCAAAACAAATACACCCATATGCTAAGGATTGATATTCTAAATAGTTCTGTATCACCCTGAGGAAGTCAGGAGTCAGCATCCCACCCTTTTACAAGAAGAATCATTATCGTTAAGCATCCCTGGCTTACTACATGACGTGCTTCCCCATTTGTCCTTGATTTAATCAGTTTCACCTGAGCAATTAATCTTATTGGTTAACCACGGTTATGTCCCACCTTATGCCCATCTGCCCTGTGAGTTCTCAGTTTTCCCCATCATGGTTTTACTCTATAAAAGTCCTAAATATGACAGAATCTTTGGCAACCCACTTGGGCCCCTTTCTGTCCCTCAGACAGAAGCTTTCTTTCTCTCAATAAATATATTCTGCTCTTATCCTCCGTTGTTCCTAAAATTCATTCTTGGATTTTAGAGAACACAAATTCGTGCCGGACATATAGTTGGTTGGGAGTTTCATTCCCCTCTATCATTCGGAGGTCTGGGATCATTTTTCCTATATCACTGTCACTAGAACTAGATACTTACTACCACAAATAATTATAATTTAGTTAATTGTTTAAAAAGGTGGGGGAGTGGGTGAAATAAAAGGATTACAGGAATTTAGGGAATGCTAGAGCATGTGAGGAGAAAAGGAGAGATAAATTTAATTTGTCTGATTTTTTGTTGTTGCTGTTGTAGGAAAATATTCACACCACAGAAGGCAAGAGTCAGATGCAGGGCGGTAGTGGTATGTTTCTCAGCATGCTCCTGTGGTCTGTTTGCTCTGCTCCAGCTGTCTGCCCCTTGGGTTAACCAGTGGGTGCTAACGGGGCAGCTTGCTGTGCTGATGTTTAAGCCCCATCTTCCTGAAAATAGGTTTGAAATGTTCCTTATCAGTATAAGATTACGTTATGTCCCACTAATTTTAATCAACTTTCCAAGGTATATTTACAAAGAAAGAGTCCTATCTTTAAAAAGTCAGATAAAGAATAAAAACAGACTTTACTTATCCTCAGAATTTCATCCTAGTCCCCCCCACACTCCAAACTGAAATGCTTTTCCTCACTCTGACAAATATGCTTCCTTTTCCACCTGGTTGTATTGACCTATTCTGATTTAAAACATTTCAAATAATACTTGCAATTCTTAGCTGTATCTTCAAATTACAGTCTATCACACCACGTAAGTTTTCACATTCGTGAACACAGCACAAGCTGAGATAATATCAGAAAAATATATTTAGCCAAATACTGTCTGTAGAATGCATTTCATTATATATATTTATAATGATTATTATTGGCATTCTATAATGACTTTCCACATATTTCTTTCTTCTGCAAACTTTTAGAAACTTTTATACTATTTGGATGTAGTATAACCTAGCCAACAACTTTGGGGTCCACGCAAGGCACTGGTGAGACACAGCTGCGGCTGTGCCTGCGTGGGTTGCATAGGCATCGCACTGGGTTCTAGGTCTGACCTTTGGTCTCTAGTGCTCTTGCACTACTTTGCCTCACACTCTCCGTGAACTCAGCAGCTTTGCCCCGCCAAGCCCTTCTGCCATGAGGCTCCTGCCTTGGAGCCAGCTGATCGTGTAATGAACCCCTTAAAATGTGAGCAAATTTAAAGTTCTCTTTAATTTGTGAGTGTGCCCCACCAATGGGAAAGCTGACTAATACACACACTAAAGAATCCTTCACATATAATGAAATTGACCTGTCTAAACTTAAAAGGCTAATAGCAGCAGACACAAGTCTGGAACGGAAAGACCTTGAATTCACAGAATCTGGCTCTTCTCTCTAATTTACCTCAAAAGACTATAAAGAATGATGTAAAAGTAATAATTTTTAGACCCAATGCATGTCTGGTTAAATTAATATAGCTTATTGTACATATGTGCTTAAACAATATAGAAATATTCTTCATTTAAAAATTAATCAGTTCTCCGAGATGATCTTAAAATACAATGAAACCTGGTTACCAGAGGAGAAAGCAAGAACTCTTTTAACTAAATCATGTATAAAGTTACGATATGACCAGAAAGAAATTTTAAAGAGGTAATTTGTTGCAGATCATATTTACTTCTTTGGTAGCACTACACTGATGAGTCTGATTCCTAATTCTATTCATTATAAGCAGATACACTTGCATCATTTTCTCAGTTTCTCATTTTCTTAGTAAAGCAACTATATTGGTTATTTCTTGTTTCTATTGTAAGACTCATCGGACAAAATCTTAAAATATTATGTCAACCTAAGGTAAATAATCATTTTGATTTGCTATTTCAGTCTCAAATTATAACATTTCTTAACTTAAGATCCTTACTACATTCCTAATATAAAGAGAGTTGAGAGCCAGGGAAGTAGCTCAGTGGCACAGTGTCTGCCTGGCAAGCAGGAGGCCCTGAGTTTGATCCCTGGTACCAAAAACAAAAATAAAAATAAATACAAATAAATAAATAAAGACAGTTGAGCTACAAATCTTAGAGAAGGGATAAAGCTAAAAGTGAATATTAAGTTAATATAGAATTTAAAATTAGAATATGTTAAAGAGATAGTCAATGATACCCTTGGAGTTGTAAACCCTTCCAACTAAAAGACTTAATTTAAGGCTATAATAGAAAATAATCATTCTATTAAAATTTAATTGGTATGCACTTTGAACTAGACATTACATTATGCTTAGAGATTATAAAGACATTCTTATCATCAGAATAAATATTCTCTTGTAAGAACACTTTAAAAATATAAATTATAATACATTTTCTACTTCTGTAAGGGTATGAAGGAAGAAGACTATGAGAAAATTTTCCCAGAAATCACTGTATTGTTGACTATGTGTCTTGGTTACTTTTTTCTCATTACTGAGACAAAACACCTGACACCCAAAATTAGGGAAGCAAATGTCTACTTCTTATAGTTTTTGGAGGTTTCAGTCCGTACTCAGCTGGCTGCAAGGCAGGGTGGCGTGGCTGAGGCAGCCGTTCATGACAGCTGCAAGCAGCAGGGCACAAACTGGCAAGAGAGCCAAGACACTCCTTCTTCTCACCCTTACACTGTATGTCAGCTCCACCCCTGGGCAGGTGCAACACTCATGCCACCAATCCCAGCACCAGACTCAGCCCCATCCATGATTACATAAGGCTTAAGTGGGGGCCATCCGACCACACTATAACACTACGAAATCATAAAATGTCTTCATTGGAAAATAAGCCTTCACAGAAGAGGTGAGACTTATGCAGGGTCTTAAGAGTTTACTGATCATTTTCTGAGATTCTTTTTAGGAAAATATGATATCATTGTCCCTAGTGGGAAACAGTTATTGATAAGGCTTAATAGCCTTGGATCAGCAGAACCATGCTGAGAGAGCTAGGGAAAGAAACAGTCAAAATGGATTTCAGTCCATAACTGACAATAGCATGAATGATACAACGCATAAAGGTGGAAAGAGCTGGGGATCTTAGTAAGGAGACAGTTCAAATATACGGGAGGAAAATAATAAATAGGAGGCCTTCAATGCTTACAAATTAATGACTGATTAAAAGACAAATTCTCTCTAGTAGAATCTAAAGATGTTGATGATTTAGAGGTTGAGTTGTGGGAATAAGAAAGAAGCCTATATTACAAAGACTTTCTGCTTGGAAGATTGTTTAGATGATGGCATTACAAGCCTCAACTGCAAATAGTGGAGAAAAAAGAACTATAAGGAATTCAGCAGAAGACCAATTCAGGTTTGAACATGCAGAAAACTAGAAATAAGGTTCTGAGGCTGAATTTTAAAATTCAGAACCAGATTTTGGAGTTTTTACTACAAAATAATTCATTTACCAATCCAGAAAAACTGTTTAGAAAGTTGACTAAGTTAAAGACCTTTGTAACAGACAGTCAACATCAGGGAAAGAAATAAGAAAAAGAGATCAGTGAATAAAGTCACCATCTCTACTGACATGGTGATTCAGAAAAAAATTTCAAGAAGTAAGAGATCGGTTTCCATTTCAAACACTATCTTGCTACACATTATCTTACGCTACAATTAGTGACCCTTGTTTCAGAAAGACACAAAGCTCACATAGGAAAAGAAATGTAACACTTGCAAAAGAGAAAATAAATAAACCAAGCTTTAGATAGATAGATAGATAGATAGATAGATAGATAGATAGATTCCCTGTATCCTGGGAAAAGAAAGAAAAGACTGTTCAGTCTAAAATAAGTGAATCCTGCAGTGTTTCCATCTCTAACCTGCAGAGAGGAATGAGTTTCCATCTACTTTCTTTTCATGACCACAATTTAATTTTATAGGTACCATTTCCTTTCTTTTGCTGCAATAAGTGATTCATAGTTTGGTCTCCCCAGTGGACCGTTACATTTTAGAGGCTTATCCTTTTCCTGTGGGCAAAAAGCTTGTGAGTGGTAAAATAGGCTGAAAATTCAGGTAAAGACATACTCTCCCATCACATAAACTGAGCAAATGCCCCCTTTCACTTTGCTTGTTTTGTAAACTCTTAAACCTCAATGCTTTGCCCTGCCTTTAGCAACAAAAACAGACACTACCATAACCATATTCTTCATAACTGTCCTTTTGACGTTCTTTGCTTTCCATTACTAGGTTGTCGAGTTGTGAAATTTCCCCAAAGGATAGTTTTAAAGTTTGTTTCTGGCATTGGTACACATTTGATCATGTGCTGGGATTGGGAACTTCAACCCAAGAACCAGAACTCTCTTAAGCTAAGAAAGCAAAGAGAATCAGAGACAAAACTGCTCTCATTTCCAATTTGAGTTAAATCAGCTAAAAGAAAAAATTAATACAGTATTGTTCTGATTTTGAAAATGAATATATCACTGAAGATAAGAGAATATGTTAAGTCTACCTTCAGTGTTTCATAGTTCCCTTTCTATTACAAGGTAAAAACAATTGTATATTTGCTCTTATTTTTTAATAAACATTGCCTTTAGTTCGTTTGCTTCCTTTGTACCCAATTATGCTTTTAAGAGTTTGGCTCAGTGGCTTAAGTGCCTGCCCTGGCAGGTACGAGGTTGTGAGTTCAATCCCTGGTGCCGCAAAATAAATAAATAAATAAATAAATAAAATAAAAATAAATAAATAAATAAAATAAACTATGTTAGCATCCATCATGAAATAATATAAGGCTTTATATTAAAAAGCACTGATAAATTTCTTACTAATATACACATATGTAAGAAGAAATCCATGTTAGGACTTCTACCATAAAAAAGATACGATTTCAAAAGTCACCGGACTTTAGTGAAGATAATAAGACAATGATACCACATGCTTAACCACCATGTCGTTAAAGCCAACTGAGAACCAACCCACAAAAATGTGGAAAACTCTATAGTATTTTTAAATGACAATAGGTGTCATGCTACCTATAGAATACAATCCAGCATTATTATTGATAAAAATCACATTACAAAAAAGAAAATGTTTCTTAGTATTTTTCTAGTATTTATATTGTAACCTTAGTATGCTCATAATAAGTATATGTCTTTTATATAATTTTATAGTCTATAAAAGTATGATTCAATAATAAACATAAACAATAAACTACCAAAATAAGTAGCATTTATGCAGCGGTTACTTTGTATTTAGAACCTTATTTTAGACTAACATAGATAATCTCATAAAATATTTTAAACTACAAGGTAAACACTATTAAAACTATCCATTTTGCACATTAGGAAAATGAAGCTTTGAGATGCTTAAACTGGTAATATGTGTAGGTACACTAATTTATGTGCAAAAGGGTTTCATTTCAAGTTTCATGGCACAACCACTGTACCACACATTTTTAACCAATAAATGTATAATTTTCGCTTCAAAAATACTTAGTTTTTAAACGGCCTGAGGATTAAAATGATTTTGATTCTCCTAGATCCAGTAATCACAGGTAAAAAAGAAATATTCTGAGATAAATATTAATGAAATGTAAATGTTCTTTGGCTTCAATGCTTTACTCCAAGCATTACCACTTCTTAATAACTGCTGCACTTTGATAAAAGTGCTATCAATAGTACCTGTATTAAAAACACTATTTTAAATCTGACTTTGGCAAGGCCAAAAACTAAATGATAAAAATGTTTTCACCACAAACTTAAAGTACAGATTCCACTTATGTCTCCAAGCAAATTTTTCAAAAATAATTCTTCAACAACAACAAAAAAAATTATGATATTAAGTGGAAATGAATTTCCTCTTAAGCCAAATATTGTCTACTATATAAATGCATTTGAGGTCCAGTGTCATGAAATTTCAAAAAGAAACAATACATATGATTTATACTTATGTATGATTTTATGTGTATGATTTATATTCAAAATATAAAGATTAATAATGATTTTATGATTTAAATGATTTTCATATGGAAAACACAGTATCTAGAAAAGGTGCAAACTATGAAATGTTCAATATGAAATTTTCAAATTTAACATTTCACATCAAGACAAAACCACATGCTCATTAATATTTTCCATTCAGAATTTATTCTAATCACTGTGATTTTGTCAGTTGAAGGGTGCTTCCCCATTCAAGAATATATATGCCTAAATGGAAGCACTCACTGATCGTTATGGATACTTACTCGAGTTCATGAGCATTATCTGGTGGCTAATGGACTGATTATGAAACTGCAGCTATTAACAAAGACATATAAAGCTTTATTGTTAATACTGTAATAGAAAATAATGGATTTAATATTTTTGTGCAATAAGGTTTAAATGTCAGGACTTGTTTTTAATCATACATTTCAAACACTTAACTCTCTATTCTCTATTAATAAATTACATGCTCAGTTATTAGGAACAAGTAGTTGGAATTAAGTACCAAAGCTCTTCATGAATCTAGATTGAGAATGAAATTAATTTTCCACCCATTAGGAAGTAAAACCAAATTGGTGGCAACTCTACAGCAAAATCTATTTAAAAATTATATTTAATTGCATGAGTCAACCCCATTTACAACGTACAAAATCATAGTCAAACACAGTTAATTATGGCTTAATTTATAAATTGCCAAGGTGACATATGAATTGAAAAGTGTTAAAAACAGAACTCCTGTGTCACTTAATGATGGAAACAGTGTCTGAGAAATGCATTATTAGGCATTCATTGTTGTGTAAACATCATCATAGACTCTATTCACACAAATCTGTATGATAGCCCACTAATTACAGACATAGGTATATAAATATATATTCACATCTCATTATATGTATTATATATATATCATTATATTTATTATATATCATTATATATACCATAAATACATACAAATATATATCATATATATGCATACATATGATATATATATGCATATATATATATACGTACATATATACCTATTGATTCTAGGGTCTTGATAAACAAAAGAACACAAGAATAAACAAAACACAAGACAAAAATGATGAAAACAAAAGATGTGGCAAACACAAGATGTATGGAGCTCCTGCCAGCATAATATGGCACATAGGTTTACAGTAAACTTTTAAAAATATAATAATGCATCCTAAGGTAATGATGAAAAGTATACTATGAAACATACATACACAAGGAACATGGTCATTTCTATCATTATCACATATCATGTACTTCAGATACATTTCTGCTATACTTTTATATGATTAGTAGCACAATAGGCTTGTTTACACAGCATTACCACAAACACATTAGTAATGTATTGCCTTAAGATATAAGAATGGTATTGAAATCACCAAGTTATACAAATTTTCTTTTTACTTTTTACTTTTTTTTTTTTTTTGTGGCATCAGGGATTGAACTCACAGCCTCTCACCTGTCAGACAGGCGCTTAAGCCACGGAGCCAAACTCCCAGCCCTATACAAATTTTCAAGACCATTATAATCTTAAGGAACCGCACTATATACCATGCGGTCTGTCACTGAAACATTGTTATTTAAGACATAACTGCACTACACTTCCACTGTGATTTTTCCTTTCTCATTACTGTTAGTGTTCTAGAAATACTTTGGCTTTGCTTTTACAAACACTTATAATCTATGATAGACAGATTGGTATCATGATAAATGTATTGTTTTACAGAGAGGCAAAAACCAAAGCTAATTTTCAGCCAAGTGTTAATCTGCTTTCTCATGTCTTTATTCATAAAAATTACCCATTCATAATACCATTATAATCCAAGTGGGATAATGGATAAGAATTTGTCAGCTTAGTATTAAAACTGATTTTCTCTATTAACTTCCTATCCCCATTCTGGTCCCTCCATATATTTTCTCTTTGGATAGCACAATCTCAGCTTTAAACCTATTCACAGAAGACACCCAAGTACCTACCTCTCAGTAAGACTGGTTTGTACCTATTGGCAGCTCACAGTACAAGCAGCTACTCATTTATACAAATCAGATAAACAAGTTGCTATGTGTACTAGTCAACTTACCCTTTGTGGGACACAAAATGCAACACCCAAACTTAAAGCAGGAAAGATTTAATTTTACTCAAGTTTTCAGGGAATTAGGCAATTGCCAGCTGACTCCAAAGCAGAAGCATCATATGGAAGATGGAGAAGGGCAAAGTTTTCACAGTGGCAGCTGGGAAACACAGCATGGGTACAGAGCCAGAGAGGAATGGGTGAGGACTGTATAAAGTGCACATGACCATACTTTGATACCCCCACCACCCACACACACAAGCAGGAGCATGTTTTACAAATCTGCTTGGTCTTTTTAATTCAATGAAATTGATACATCAGGATTAAAGGTCACAATCCACCCTTTGTCAAGTTCACACTCAATCATGTCTCTATATGTAAGCTCTAAATAAACACAGTAGGAAGTTCATAATTCAACCTAATGTAATAGAATTATCTGTGTACAACACAACCAGAAACACAATAATGCCTTTCTCAATGTCTCAACAGTTGTAGCATTTTTCAAAAGTCCAAGTATCTTATGAGACAAAAGGCAAACTAAGAGCTGTGAACTGTAAAAATAAAAACATGTTACATAACCCTATGGTAAAATGGTACAAGGTAAACACCTCCCTTCCAAAAAGAGGAACAGGGGAATAGAAAAGAAGTGAATGAAAACAAGATTGAAACCAACAAGGCAACCAGTAAGTCTGGTGGTGGTTAACCCTATGTCTTTTTTTCTTGTTTGGATATATCCATAACTTCAGGAACTACCTATGAATTATATATTCATACATATATATATAAGATTTAAAGTATTTTTAAACCACATTCATACATAACTTTTAGATATAATCTCTTAAAAATTATATGAACCATACCACTCTGCATCTGCAGTTGCAATAAAAATCTTCAATTTGATGAAGTTAATCTGTTGCACGCCTCCTTTCTTGAAGTTGTTAGACAATATATTCAAATTCCTTACCTTACTGCTTGGATTCTTAAACCAAGTCTCCCTAAATGATCTTTTCATCCATTCAATATCAGCCTTCTTTCCCCCATAGTCATAACATTTCATCCATCTTTCAACAAGGATTTCAAAAAGATGTGTTCAATTTCTCTAAATAAGGTAATGATGTATTAAAAGGCAAGCAGTTGCTACTATATATTTTATTCTGGTGAAGAGAAAAAAACAAAATACCATCAAATCAGTTAAACCTGGACTTTGTCTTTAATAATAACTACAACTCATTTAAGTATTGTAACTTTGCAAATTTCAATACGGACATACTATGTATGAAGACAGAGCTTGAAATGATTTTCTGCCTCCTAAAAATCTATGGTTCACTGATGAAATCAGCTTTTCCAACGTTCCTCACTTATCTCATACCTTCCTTTCTTCTTAACCCAGAATAAATTCCATGGTTCATAACTGTATCACTGTATCATACACATCTTCAGTTTCTTTGACCCAACAAACCCATTAAAATACAGTACTACTTCCATTCCATGTTTTCAATTATGCAACAGAACATAGTAATAGGAGGAAGACACAGCCACAGAACAGGCCTCCTCTACATTGAGCGCTAACATCAAGAGTCTTTTGTTCACGTCCCCAGGCTATGTACTCCTCCATCAGCCACCCATAGACCTCCTCTGCTAGTGAAACTTTTAGTTTTGAAAAATTCTATCCCATTAGTACTTTTAAAAATGAAATGCAAAATCTTTATCATAAATCAAAATAATTGCAAATGATACCATTTTAACAGAAATAAATCCATACTATTTAAAACAAAACATGGCTCATTCACCCAATATATTTTTGTGACCATTATATTTTAAGGATTAATTTCTTCCTGCTATCTTGATATACTTTATCAGTTTATAATTAGTTAAAATAGACAAACACATTCTACATATAGATGAGTGACTATCATGTACACATGTATGATTTTATAGGAATGCATCACAGCATAAAAACATTCGTTTTTCTTCATTTTCTTGATTTTGTGCTCCTGAATGGTATGCATGTCAATGAATGGATACGATTACTAAAATTAATTTAGGATCAAGGCCAATGCAGCTATTCATTATCCTTTTTGTAAATGTAAGAGTGAATAAATGCATGTAAGAGGAAGGAAATTTCTTACAGAAATGTCTGTCAGTTGTTGAATTTCTAAGAGTGCTAAAGATCACATGATGATATACTATTCAATGCAATTCCCAATTACATAACATTTGTTTGATTGATTAGTTCTTTCTTCAGTTTTCATAAAAGAAAAGAATTTGGAAAAGGGATTGTGATTCTGATTTTCAAAAAGGCTTGCTGCTTAGATATTCGATTCATTGCTTTCTTAATTCAAAGGACATTTCAAATTTGTGATTTTATCTCAAGATAAAGGGAAGTAATTTTTTTCTTACCAGAGACAATGCACCCTGGAAGAGATCAGAAGAGTTGGGGTGCACACGGCGAATGGCTCTTTTCTCAGAGAACAATGCCATAAAGAAGAGGATTTTGAAAGTTCATTTTAAAAAATCATCTATGACTGCATATCCATTGGAAAATTTACAAGGCGCACAGACTCTGCCCTGTACTGCTGCATTCATTGCTTCTGTCCTCTCAATTCTAATTCCCCTTATCCTGTCCTCACTCTCAGCTGATGCCTTTGCCTCCTGTTTTACTACCTATAGGTAGAAATTCCTAGGATGAATGTAATCATTATGCTTACCAAAACTGTACAAATAAACTTAATTAAAAAAAAAGAAAATACACTTAAAAAAAAAAGAAAATTTACACAAACCCAGGAACAAATGATTATACCTTTAAGCATTTGTTTCCATATCTTTGCTTCCCTCTTTGTCCTATAAATCAGTTGTAGGCTCTTCCCTGCAGGCCATTCCTTCCAGTAGTGAACTAGACACCTTTCCGTGTCACCTATCTGAAGAACCCTGTCAGCAATAAACTGTCATTCTCTTGCTCATATCATCCCTTTTTCTCCTTCCATTTTATGGCTTGAAGCAGTATCTAAATATGCTGTTATCTCTCATCTAAAGAACACTCTTTACACTCAATTCTGCCCCAAGCCACTAACCCACTGTCCTATTCTATTCCAACTTCCAACCAAACTGGTTGTGAACAGTCTTGGTACTAAACTCTAATTTCTCTGTCCATTCTTCCTGAAACCACTCTCTAAGTATTTACGCTCTTACAAATTACTTCTGTCTTTACTTTCCCCTCTCACAATATGCAACAGAGTTGGTCTCCCTCCTGCACAGGCACCTACCTGTGTCACTAAACGATGTCACTCTCTCCTACCTAGTTCTTCTTCTACTTCACTGACTATTCCTTCTGGCGTCCTGGCTGATTCTTCCTCAATTCACTAACCTATTCATAATGACATGCTCCAGGACTGGTCATCAGAAGGCAGTGGTTCACAGTCTTCTTTCCCTGCGCCAAATTCCTTTGTTTGTTGGGGCCAAAACACTGCTACTAAAGTGCCTCTGACTCACTCCCAATGCGACCTGCTGGTTAGTCTTCAGCTCTGCTTTTGCTGGTTCTCTGACCTGTCTGGAGATTTTGTTGCACCTTCCCTTATGATCCTAGCTATAGGGTATTGTCAAAGAGCAAGTATGAAAGACTTGTGACAGTAGATAGCTCAGGCTTTTTATCTCCTATGTTTCTCCAAATCATTCTTTTTTATGGAATAAAATTAAAATAAAACTTTATAACAAAACAATAGGAGAATAACAATAGTTAATACATTGCATATTGTTATCTTTAAAGTAGTTATTCAGACTCTAAGATATGGGCATTAAATTTTTTTTCAATTGATATTAGCACAAACCTTCCCTTTCAAAGAACTACAGATAATAATAGAATAACTAACCTGTTGGATTTTTTTTTCTTCTTCCCTTTCATGCTTTCCCCTCTCCCCCATCCTACTACTTTCCCTTTCCTTTTGAACAATTTCTTCCCATCTCTTAATATCTATTATACATTTTAGACCTTATTCACTTTTTTTCTGATTTTATTTTTTTATTTTAAAAAAGCAAAGCAGAAAAGAGGATAGAAATAATACAGAATTTAAAAAAAAACAGTAAGAAATCGACACTAGTTAATATATTGCATATTGCTATCTTAGAAATTATTGTTCAGGTTACAAGATTCAAGCATAAAAAATGATCACACAATCAAATAATCACAGCACAAATTGTTCTTTTTGATGAAACCTTATTCACCCTTTCAGTTTCTCACATCAGGGAGACAATATGATGTTTACACACAAGAGTCTGACATATTTCACCTAGGAGTATGGCCTCGGGTTGTATCCATTTAACCATAAAAGCCTCAAGTTTTTCCTTTTTTATGGCTGAGTAGCACTCATTTATATAAAAATACCATGTCTTTTTTATCCATACTTTGATTGATGGGCATTTGAGTTGTTTCTAAGATTTATCTACTATAAACTGTGCTGCTATAAACATAGGTGCACATATATTGCTGGGGTATGATGTTTTTAATTCATCTGGGAAGATATTCAGAAGGGGAATGGCTGGGTCAAATGAGACCTCTAATCCTAGTTTTTTGAGGAATCTTCACACTGATTTTCACGGCGGTTGCACCAGCTTGCACTTCCACCAAAAGTGAAGAAGGGTTACTTTTTCTCCACAGCCCCTCCAGGACTTGTTACTGGCTGGTTTCTTGGTGACAGTCATTCTTTCTGGAGTGAAATGAAATCTAAGAGTTGTTTTAATATACATTTCCAGAATGACTAATGATGTTGATCATTTTTTCATATATATATATATATATATACATATATATATATATATATATGCCATTTGTATTTGTTCATCTGAAAAGTGTGTATTCATCTCAGATGCCCATTTTTGGATTGGGTCATTGAATTTGGAGGCGGTGTAATGTTTTTCAATTCTTTATACGTTCTAGATAGAAGTCCTTTGTCTTTGGGACAACTGTTAAAATTTTTTTCCCACTCTGTGAGTTGTCTTTTCACTGTTGGCGATTTCTTTTGAAGTACAAAAGATTTTTAATTAGATGAGATTCTAGTTGTTAATTCTTTGAATTATTTTCTGTACGGTCTGGGATTTGTTCATGAACTAACTCCCTGTCTGCATCGATATTTTTAAGATTTTACCTACTTTCTCTTCCAATAGATTTAGTGTTTTTGTTTTACTATTTAGATCTTTGATACAGAAACAACAAATTCACTGAGAGAGAAATTAGGGAAACCACACCCTTCAAAATAGCACCCCCAAAAATGAAATATTTAGGAATCATTCAAATAAAGGAAGTAAAGGTGTTATAACCTGTAACTAATATAGCATCGCTTTCCTGTTCTGTATGCGCCTTTTTAGGCCTGAGCCCCTTTCCCAGAGTATTATCTCTCCCTTAGCCAGCCTGAGTTTCTGTTTCCTGTAACTGCTTGCTCAACCCCCCCATTCAGAGAATTGAGCTGTTACAATATAAAGCTGCCCAAGGACAAAGCCGCCGGAAAACTGGGTTAACAGATAATAACTACCCTGTCTCATGACCGAGGAATGTGCAAAACGTGCCTTTCCGGAACATCTGTTGTCCATGTTAGGAGGTGACCACCACCCAACCTCAAACCCCTCTATGGCCGCCTTCTCCAATGAATGTAACAGGTCATTTAAACTAACCAATGCAATCTGCTTCTGTACCCACGCTTGCAAGACCCCTCCTCCCTTTGTTCTAATGTTTTATAAGCCTCTACAGGCCGCTGCGGGGTACGCAGTCTCGGATTGGCTCTAAATGAGACTGCGTTGCCAGGCCTGGCAATAAACGCTCCACTCCAAAATCATCAAGTGTTCCGTGAGTTTTGTTCATCCCGGGGTCAGCTATATCAAAAGGATCTACACATTGAAAATTACAGTACTCTAAAAACAGAGATGAACAGGATATCAGAAAATGTATAGTTGTCCCTTGCTCATAGATCAGAAGAACCAACACAGTGACAATGGCCATATGCCCAAAACTGTCACACAGATTTAATGCAATCCCAATCAAAATACCATTAGCATACCTCACAGAACCTGAGAAAACAATCCTAAAATTCATTTAGAAACAGAAGAGACCTGGAATAGCAAAAGCAGTTCTGGGTAAAAAAAGCAAGGCAGGAGACATCACAATCCCTGATTTGAAATTATGCTATAAAGTTACTGTGATAAAATCAGCATGGTACTGGCAAAACAAAACAAAACAAAACAAAACAAAACAGACCTAAGGATCAGTGGAACAGATTAGAAGATGCAGACACAACTACAAATACACACAGCCACCTTATCTGTTACAAAAGTGCCTTTAATAAATGGTGCTGGAAAAACTGGCTTTCCACATGCCAAAGACAAAAACGAGTCATCTTTTAGGCATTGTTGCAACAGGAATGTTCCCTAGGGTAAAAGGGGATTGAAAAAAAAAATGACAATTGGAAGAGGGTAATGGAAAAGTGGAACACACCATGTTAGGTCTAGGATTTCCCTGGCTGTATAACATTATATTCATGTGTCTCATGTATGACCATGCCAGCAGAAATGTAAGTTCAAGGGCCAGGCATGGTGGCACATACCTGTAGAGGCTCAGGCAAGAAGAATGTTGTGAGTTCAAGACCAAGGCCAGCCTGGGTTAAATAGTGAGACCCTGTCTAAAAATAAAATAAAATAAAGGAAAACAAAATACAATTTCAAAAGACTTTCAAAAATAATAGTTCTTTATCTAATTATTTTATGTGACTAAAACTGGGGAGGGAATATCAGTTACTTAAAATCAAAGTTCCTTTACAAAAGCCATAACATATCATCCTAGAATACAAAATACATATATTTTGGCAATTTAGAAAGGATTTAATTATTTTATTGATCTCAATCTCATTTCAGGGAAGGTTAAAAAGCAATAAATACCTAAAAGAATAGAGTAAGCATTAAGTTTTAAATGCATGACATTATTGGTAATGGAATATTTTGTTGCATATCCTAGGATATATTTATTCCATTTCATTTTATTTTTGCTTGCACTTGTCCTTTAAAGACTCCTTCAATATCACATATAATGTTCCAAAGTGAATGCGCACATCTGAAGGAGAAATGTTTAAACTCTAGCACACTGTGAGATTAATAAACCATAAAAATTTGATATTACTACAGATGTGGGGTGTTAATTGCCTTTAGACACTGATTTAATCCCTGAATCCCACACAGATTTAGTTATGACTTTTGAGATAGCAAAACAATTTCTAGGACAAAATTGCTTCTATACCCAAGAGACATACTCAGAGTCATAATATTAATATTTATTTCTATGAGGAACGTATTTCAAATATTCAAGAATGCTAATCAATGTTAGGCTAGCCCACTGACCTACCAGAAATGAAAGTGTCATGACCAAACTCATCCTATACCTAGTCTGTGTTCAGCTGTAATTTAGAATATAACTGGAACTAAGGTATAAGAAAATAGTGGCTAGGTCAAAGATATAATGAAAAGGTAAGTCTTAAAAATAAAAATGTTCATCTGAACCAGTGATTTACTCTTTCAGGTTAAAGAAGGTTCTTGGTTTGAGTTCAGTGGCTATACAAAATTATAATAATAGAACAGTTCATCCTTACTAAGACTTGTAACTAGATGTCTCCCCCCCAAAGTCTCATACACTCATAGGTAGAGCTTTTGGGAGGTGACTGGATGATGGGTCTGTGACACTGAATTAAGGGTGTGATAGTGGATTACCACACTGACTGGGTGTGGCTGAATGGATTTACTGAAAACAGAAGTTCCACCTTGGGCTTGGGTGGCACCAACCAAGAATCATGAAGCCTGGATGCAATATAAAGGGAAACAGGAGCATGTTTTTATGCCTGCCTTGCCATGGACTGATTTTCTTCTGCCCTGCTCCTCTGCAAGGCTTCCCAGCCTTCGAGCCAACTGACAATGGAATGAAACCTCTACAAACTGTAAGCTAAAATAAAACTTTGCTCCTTGAAGTTGTGGGCATCAGCTATAGTGTCCCAGTAACAGGAAAGTAACAAAGACACTTATCTGTGAGAAATACATTCCAATACTCCTGGCAGAATCTGAAACTGCAGAAATCACTAAACACTAAAATTTCTATATTTACTACGCATTTTCCTATAAATACATAACTACGACAAAAGCTAACTTACCATTAGGCACAATAAGATATCCATTACAATTGTAATACCTTTTCCATCTTACCTAAGCACTTATCATGCTCTGTGGCAATAACTTTGAAGTTTGAGTACAAAAGCAAACCTAGCATGAATTTCTTTTTCATTCTTCACAAATTCACAGAAAAAAGAGTTGTTCCTTTCTTAGGATCTTTGAAACATCAGCACATCAGCACATCACTACACAAAGTTTTCATCCTTTCATTTCTTTGTTGAGAACATTCCCTTTTCACTTAAAGTAGTACTTTGGCTTCTCTTCGGTATATATGAATTCCCAGCCTCAGTACTTTTCACTTTGGAGGTATCATTAATTACAATAAAGTTCAGTTGAACACAAATATTGCTGTATTGCAACAATATATTTGTGTACAGACTAAAAAGCATGTAATATACATAGTGTGGAAATTTTGAGACCAGACCAAAAAATGATTCATTTTCTTGAGTAAACAGGACAGAATGGCAGGTAATTTTATTACATTATACAGAAAGGTATTGATGTAAACTTCTAAAATGTTTATTTCTGTAACTTTCCATTCAATATTTTTTACTCAGTTGACTGTGGTAATTGGAACTATGGAAATTCAAACTGTGGAAAGAGCATAGGTCCCATAAAAACTGAAATGCAGTTGCAGTGAGGTGAAACATAACCGAATTCCTTATTTTAATTAGTAAAGCTTTCTTAATCTGATGTGTAGTTGGTGAATGACTTAGAAAACTTCATAGAGTATTTTTAAAGAATACATAACAATATACTACCCTTTTTGTCCTTTGGTTTTTAATCCTCCTTCCAAATGGAGTAGAAATAAGTCTCCTGCAGTATTATTAACATTAGAACATTATTAACTAAATCCTGACTTTCGTTTATCTAGGCACTGCTGAAAGGGCAGGGTTAAGTAAAAGTTGGCCTTCTGTTTAGATGTCAGATGAAACAAATAGCTGCTTGATGATATAAAAAGTTGTTTCACTGATAGACATTTCTTACATTCATATCCTCACATATACATACACACATTTATGCAAATGTCTGATAACAAAGTTATATTATTCTCAAACTCATCTTTCATTACCATCAAACATAATCCTTTGAATTTATTAAATGTGCATAACATTGAATATTTATGCACACACATGAAATAAAATATTTTAAAATGCAAACTCTCCTAAAAGGACAAGACATTAAATCAGTATATGAAATACCATTGTAATAAGACTGTTTAGCAAACATCAAGAAATTAAATACCTCAAAATTAGTTATGGTATTTAAATATTCAGAAAAGCAAATTCTATAATAAAGTTCCAGCAATAGTCAATGAACATGGGTTTAATTGTGTTAAAATAAGCTGCACATTTTAAATATGAGAATATTAATTACAATTGAGCTAGAAAATCCAGCTACCAGCAATGAAAGTACAAAACTGTCTGCATTCCATGTGAAACCATTGTGAAAATATTTCATAAAGGAAGCAGTCAAGAACTAATTGACACCAAGACCCAATCACCATCTCCTGGATTCTTTCATTAAAACTTAGAATTAGTAATTTTTAATAGAAGAACGTAAGGACATAGTCAGTGTATGCACCTTTCATGAGGGAGGGTGGATCCAAATCATACATTACAGAGGAAGTTTACAGAGTAAAAAACAAGAAAGATAACACAGTGAGTTTTGTCCAAAAATAACAAAAAAGTGGGAGGTCTAACTAAAAATATTAAAAAATGCAGAAAAAAAAGAAAATCCTTGATTTTAATAGATGATACTACTGAATAAGATAAACAGTGAGCTGCAGATGTAGCTCAGTGGTAGAGCGCTTGCTGAGCATGTGGGAGGCTCTGGGTTCCTTCCCCAGCACCACAAAAACAACAACAAAAAAGTCAAATGGGTAGTTAGATAGACTGATCCAAATCTTATGCCTCCTTTATTAGATGCTATCATTTAATAGTCAGACAACTTTATTCTTCTCCTCTTGCTTATTCCTTCCATTTCCCAGCACAAGTACTCTTCTGAGAGACAATTTCAGAGTTCTTCACTATAATACATCTTTCTTAAGTCCTAAATATTCTTCTGCGCTCATTAATTTCTCAGCCATTCGACCCAAAGACACTCAAGTGCATTCAAAACCAAAAGTGCAAAATGAAATAGAATTTACATGAATTAACATCTAAGGCCTCATTTAATTTATTTAGACACCTTATTTATTAAATTTATTCAGTTCTTTGCTCTCAAGGTTCTTCTTAGGTTTATGTGTAAGACTGTTTCTTTACATTGATGGGTGAAATAAAATTGTCTATGTTTTTTTCTCAGTAAGTTGTCAAATATTTGTTGTTGGAAAGGGAAATCTTCTAAAGGCAGGCCTCTGTGGAAGCAAAAACAGGCTTAAAGAAATGTAATTGCAACTAATAAGTGAAAATTAGTTTCTCCATAATTTCTGGTTTTCATAGTTAAAGGCCTGGGAGAGAAGTGGGCAGATGGGAACAGTCCTCCCTTGATTAGAAAGGAAGGCAATAGATATATACAAAAGCACACATTCTATTAATCTCCATCCAGCATCCCACACTGGCTAACACCTGTAAAACTTAACCATTCCAGGTCACAAAAAATATGGAATACATCCTCCATTTTGTCTCATTTCTACTCTATATAAGACCTATATATGTATTTGTATTTCTATCTAAAATCTATCTCTATCTCTCATTTGCAGTAATAAGAAATCTGTAGCAATTTTCCATGTAGGAATAATAATCTGAAACATCTAAGATTAAATATTAAAGATTGAAATTCATAGATGTGTATTTTTCTTCAAATAATGCTTAAAATGCTCTATTATTATTACTTTTCCATTTTTTCTTTGTGTTTCATTCTTTTTCCATTTATAAGGACAAAAAAGGGATGGTAAAGCATAATGATACAACTTATAGCATGTCTATTTTTTCCAGCTTTGTTCTGAGCCATTATGTTTTTATTGCTCTCGGATACAAAAGAGAGATAATCATTGCTGTTTTAGCAAATAACAATCAGTATAAAGAACAAAACTAGTGTGTTCCTTCATGCTTGGACTTTATTTCAAAGTACAAAATCACATTCCTTTATGTTTCATTTAATTCTTCAATTTTCCTTGTTAAACGTCAAAATTCTGCATGAAAGATAGGCAGTAAAATCATGCAATAACTATGTAAAGATTTCATTGAAGAGGGAAGAAGATTGAAAAGTACATTTTGTCAACCTATCCTACACATACCTTTCAAAGGAACAGAACCAAATTATTGGTATGCAAGCTAAAAAAGAATAACCAATGTGAAAAAATGAAAAGCAGAACATATCTATTACTTAATTTAACAATGTTTAATAATGCTTGTTACTTTTCAAAGTTCATATTTAAATTCTGAGAAATATTTACATGAATAAAAATGCAGTGTTGAAATATTAACCAAATAGTGCTTAATAAAGTTCCAATAACAAATTAGAAAAAACAAGTAGTTTATTACTTAAACTTTTCACTGCAATTGTTGATATTGATTTTTCTCTAAACTTCATTTTTTTCTAACTTTAAGAAAACTTGAGCAAATGAATAATGTGAAAAATGATTATTTTTCTAGTGATCAGTAGCTTACATAAATGCTATCCTTTAGAAATATTCTCTATATACAGACAAATTACAGAATCAGAAAGACGCGCAGGTTTAAAATTTTGCTTCTTGAACTCTCTAATGTAACAAGTATTTAACGAGCATCTACAAGCACTAGATCTTAGAAAAGCACAGATGGCAGAACTTGAATGAAATACTATTTTTTAAAAGACACAAGTAAGTGGGGTTATAACATAAAGTTACAAACACTATTGCAAAACTAAGGTCAAAGAACTGAAGAAGAAGAGGAGGGCTACTTTACCTAGGGGGTCAAGAAAAACTTAGGGCACTAACATGAGTATCTGAATAAATCATGTTTTAAAGATCAACCACTTCTATCAAACTGTTCATGTTAAAGAACTAAGACTCAGAGAAGTTAAATAACTAAGGGGGATCTGAACTCACTTTATATGTCAGGAGAGGAAAAACGTGTCTTCTCTTGCTATATTACTGTAAGGATTACAAAGTCTCTAGCATCATATCTGATGTAATATATCATTTAGCAAATACTAGTTTTCATTTCTTCTACACTAATCTGCTTGGTTATCTTATAAAAACAGATTTTCAATATTTTTCACAACAGCACACTGTGGTTTAGAAAAACATGCTAAGTAAGTCTATTTCATATATGTGAAATATCTGTGTCCTACAAAATCTCATTTATAATAGTATTTTTTCCATTGATGTTTCCCTATTGGGAAAATACGGAATAATATTGCAACTGAGAGAAAGAATTAAAATGCCTCTAGAAGGTAAACACAGGCAAAGCAAAAAGAAAAGACTGGAGACAGGTGAGAATTAAGTCAAAGGACACAACTATTTGATAAAACGTAATTCTCTAAATATGACAATGTTTATGACCCCTAGATTAACAGTTTCATTTTATAGGAACAGATATTGCTATCAGTAATTATCAAGGCATTGAATTTTTACATCATTTTAAAAACCAGAAATTTTAGGTATTAAATAACTAAGTACTTGGCCAATTTTCTATTACTATGAAATCTTTTATCTGTTTCAAGTTAAACTACTATGAATATAAATATATTTATCATCAATAATAAAATAACTTGAAATATACCTGACCCATTGAAATTGCTATGCTTCATAATTAGACTATCCTTTATTTACTTCATATATTCTTTTGTGTTGACCACATTCTACTATTGATGAACTCTTGTATTTTGTTTACCTTAGGCAGAAACTGATTTCACTGCTCCTAATTTCCCATGTACTTACCATACATATTTTACTTGTATATTAATAAAATTCTGAAACTTAGAGCTACTATTATTTTTCAGAATTCAGTGTGATTTTTAAGTCACCTAACACATCCCCTCCAAAAATTGTATGTATTCACCCTTTTATGATAAAACATTTACTTACTTAGGTGTATGTCGGCATGTTTTGATTTTAAATTTTCAGGCTGTTGTCCTTTCAGTCTACATTTACCTATGCACTAACCCTCTTTTCTGGTAAAATAACATAAATATTATTTAGAACAAAAGACACAGATGAAGTCCACTGACCCTGTCTTGTCTTTTTTAATTTTCTGAATTAAAAAACCATACATAGATACTCATTTTAGAGCATAGTGGAATAATTCACAACACAGGTGGTGATCTGGGACTTCAAAAGGATGTCTGAAACAGTGATTAGAGTGAATTCAGTGCCTGAAGAATTCAGAGGTAATGTTCTCCATCTAGCATGAGAATAGGAAGGGAGAAAAACCTTTAAACACCAGGATCTTTAGAGACTTCAAAATAATGAACAGGTGGAAATGGCAATTAAGTGCCGGGCGTGGTGGTGCACACCTTTAATCCCAGCACTTGGGAGGCTGAGGTAGGTGGAACATTTTGAGTTTGAGGCCGCCTTGGGCTACAAAGTGAGCGCAAAGTCGGCCTGAGCTACACAGTGTGACCCTGCCTCAAAAAACTAGGGCTGGGAGTTTGGCTTAGTGGTTTAAGTGCTTGACCGCCAGGCATGAAGTTGTGAGTTTTATCCCTGGTGCCACAAAAAACAATACAAAACAAACGAACGAACAAAAAACAAACAAACAAACAAAACATGGCAATTAGAACACAAGGAACCATTATCACCGAAAGAGTTAACTGCTATACTCTTAAGTTTCTAGTCTTTGACCTTTATGTATTTAACGGTTATCCTTACAAATGTCTGACTTGGCGCCTGCGTGTTTGTGCATTTCATGAAAGAAACTTGTCCATAACTGCTCTCTGATTTAAACCCAGAAGAAGGCATAACTGATGACTTGATCATAGCAAGCATTTTAGAATCCCTAAACATCAATCTATGAAGGAACTTAGAAAGTCATGTATTTTTTCATCCTTTTGTTACAGGAAAAGTGAGTTAGATAAAAATATAGGCAGTCAGACAGGGGTAGGTCCGCAAAGGAACCAGTGCAGAAGTTCGGATACCTTATAACCTCTGAGGAGACAGACACCTCCTGCTGTGGGCCAGATATCAAAACAAAAGACAGAACAAGTGCACCCATATCCTAAGGATTGATATTCTAAATAGTTCTATATCACCCTGAGGAAGTCAGGAGTCAGTATCTCAACCCCCTACAGGAAGAGTCACTGCTGTTAAGTGTCCCCACTTACTAGGTGACTCCTTTCCTCAGTTGTCCTTGATTTAATCAATTTTACCTGAGCAGTTAGTCTTACTGGTTAACTGTAGTTATGTCCCACCTTATGCCCACCTTGCAGGTTCCCATTTTCCCCGCCTTGGACCCATCTAACCTCATGGTTTTACTCTATAAAAGTCCCTAAAAATGACAGAGTCTTTGGCAACCCGCTTGGGCCCCCTTCTGTCCCTCAGACAGAAGCTTTCTTTCTCTCAATAAATATATTCTGCTCTTACCCTCCGTTGTTCCTAAAATTCATTCTTCGATTTTAGAGAACACGAACTCGCGCCTGACATATAATAGGTTGAGAGTTTCATTCCCCCATATCATTTGGAGGTCTGGGATCATTTTTCCTACATCACTTTCCTTGCTTATAGCTGCAATTTAAAGTGGAAAAAATTCCTATGCTCCTTAAATTATGATACGATTTTGGTTAACTTGCTAAAAACAGAGTTAGAAGAACTTTGTATTTTTAGAACTGGTAGTTAGCATGATGT
The DNA here is from genome assembly GCA_004363535.1 of Dasyprocta punctata. NCBI lineage: Eukaryota > Metazoa > Chordata > Mammalia > Rodentia > Dasyproctidae > Dasyprocta > Dasyprocta punctata. Next base: position 34,542 of record RJWM01005470.1, on the reverse strand, counting down.
CATTCAAGTTAAGGTAAATGGATGCTGTGAATACAGTAAAGGCGCGATCACTGATAATTCACATACTCATACATCAACGTTAGTCCACAGGCATATTCTGAAACCAAGAGATGTCTGTGGAGGACAATGAAGAATTTGCTTCAAGCACTTACAAGAACTTCATCATTCATGCACAACTTTGCTATGTAATCAAACAAATTTAAACATGCAGCAAAAAGAGACCCATGAATCACAGAAAAGGCACCATGTCATATTCAGAGTCATGAAAGAGAATTCATGACAGATTTTGAAAAGGATGTAGATTTGTTTATACATTTATTCACATGCCCATATATCACAAACAATACACAATGTCACATTAGTATTGTAGAACCAGGATATGTATTCAGTCATACAATAATAAGGACTGAGACTCTGCCGCTGATACATATGTATTACATAAATTTACATACATATACATGTGTGTTACGTACATATACACCTACACATCTCATAAATAACTGTTTTTTAGAAATACAGGACATTTTTATTGTTAAATGATTCACTAATAATTAGAGCTCATCATTGACTCATCACATTAGGAAAGACTTTTGAAAATATACATTAGAAATAAATGAATGCCTATGCATATTTTAGGAGAAAATCATGCATACGCATAACTTTTTCATGCCAAATTTTTATTTTGACTTCCAGTACATTTTAGAATAAATGGTGCTACTATATATTACACGTGGCTGATAAAGCAAAATAAGATTGTAACTACTGCACTGAAAGCACATGTGGCAAGGGATTTAGCTCAATGGCCAAAGTGCCTGCCTGGCAGGCATGAGGTTGTGAGTTCGATTCCCTGGTACCAAAAAAAGAAAGGAAAAAAAGCACATGTGAAGATTTTAAAATCTATTTTACTCTTTTTATGTGAATATTTTATGTGACTATCAGTGTTTCAAGAACGCAGTTTTATAAAAAATATACTCCTTTGGTACAGAATGGATAAGACTTAAAATATTTATCATCTAAAATTTGTAGTTCCTATATATACTAAAATGCTACCAGTCTAGAGATTTAGTAAAATAATCATACCAAGTTGATCTGAAATGAAGACTTCAAATCTGCATTATCTATCACATTTCAATTATGGGCTTAATTTAAACCTTAACGAAATGTTAATACTCTAAACAGAATAAGAACTTTGTAAGTAATGATTTGGCTTTTGTCCAACTAGGTATTGTTGTAATGAATGTAGATATTAATGCTTGATTATGGCAAGAATATTAAAAATTATAGATGGTGGGCAAGTTAGATAGTGTGTGTTGTGGACAACTTTTTCTTCCTTCTGCTTGCTACAGTGTGCCTATGTGTAGACTATATCATCTGATTGAACTGAATTTAGTCTTATCCATGAGACCTATCAAATGTGGATACAAGTGACAGGTCAGATTTAAAAGTAGCCTCTAAGGGATAATTCACAATTTCAATTTACCCTTTCATCCTCCTGTGTTCCACTCGTGAGAAGAGTATAACCTGAATAACTGCTGATGTCAAAATGAGGATACAGGTATACCAGATATGGGTCCAAACTTCAGTCAAAGCCGAGTTAACTTGTTTTAGATGATAATACAAGCAAATCAGATAGAGTTAATCCAAAGATCGATGAACAATCAAAGGGCAAGCTGCTTGCTGTGGCAAAACGTTTCATGATGATTTACATTTTGGGGAACAGCTATACTGATTTAACTTATTTCATTTATAAATCATCGTAAGATTATGTTTGTGTTTTCATATTTCCAATCATTGAAATCCAACTTATTTTTTTAAAAATCAACATTTTAAAAAAAGCATTATGTTACTTTTATGATTACCCAAGTCATTGCCCCAAATACCGTACCTCCAAATTCCAACAAATACTCTATAAAAATAAATTACTTAAAATATAATTTTAAATTCCTAAATAAAAGTAGGATGTTTTTCTATTTTTAATTATGATGAGGATACAATAAGAAAACAAGAACAAACATACTAATACTGATATTTTAATGATTCCTACTTACTTTGTCCTCATTATTGTGCTATAGAATTTATCAAACGGTTAATTACTATCTTCTCTTTGTGTAGCACTAGGGTGGCTGAAATTCATGCATGTCAGGAATGTGTACTTTTCTGTGGTTCTGTGATAACAACAAGGTAATCAAAGCAGGAACCCAAGTCTCATATGAATGAGTTTCAGTTAATATAGTACCAAGCAAAATGATAACTACAATTGTTATTAGAAAAAATTAATCAGTTAGTAAAACATAACTATAATATTACTGGTTTTTAGAATTTCAGTATTCTCACTTAGAAATATTAACAAGTACACAATAATTCATATTGTTATTTATCACTGGTTGAATAAATCATTACTGAATGGAGTAATGTTTGGCTAAAATGACAACATGCTTATTCAAACATTACACATGGGGTCCCCTAAAAGTTCAGAAAAACAGATATCAATCACACCTTAGTTTAGAAGGACAAATTAATTATAGGCAATAGAATCTATTTTTAAAGAGTTACATAAAATCTAGTGATAAAATTTATTGCTTTCAATTTCATTAATTTGTGCATCAACACCCTATATTGAATGCATTTGCATTGTTTCAACTCTAAGCACATCATATTTATTGAAATAAGTTCAAGTGTGAATTTTATCCTGTTTTATACTTTTTAATAAATGTCAAAGATCATTTTCTGAACAGAATCTAATGAATCTTTTAATGCTTTTCACACTGTCCTTCCATGGTTCTATTACCATAGGAACTGAGGCCATTCCATTAAACTTCTTTAATTGTTGTAACTTCAAGTCACATCAACTGTGCTTTCACTGAATCACTCTGGACCAATCTTATCTAAACTGTGTTTCAGAATCACTGGTAAAGTGCTATCATAATACACATCTCATTTATTCTTTGAGGAAAACACAAATGCGAACTGACTTTAATTCAGTTTAATGTCAGACTGTGTTTCAGAAGTAAAAGTAAAGTGGTCTGATTTTTTTCTTCTCCCCCTTTTCACTACATTCTGTTCACTGCTGAAGACATCTGATATTTAAAGAAATATCTATTTATAATATAGATTCCCAAACTATATAAATTTGGACCCTTAATTTAATGTCTTGAATCCTTCACATCTGCATTCATAAGATGACAATCTTTGGCATCTGTCATCCCGTAAAAGTCTTTAAAATATATGGTAATATGACATCAACTATAAATCATTCTTCATGTAATTATAATTACTTGCTATATCTCTTTACTACTTAAAAAACCATTTAATATTAGTGAGCATCCTTTGGCTCAAATGAAATTAATTATATTAGACTTTAAGGTATTTTATTTGGGAAAAATAATTTATGTATTTAGGAGCATAAAATATTTTGCCATTTGTGAACATTATTTGTGATAGTAATACAGTAGCACTTACAACACACTTTAAGGTGTGTCTGGAAAAATAATCACAACTCAGTTGTGACCATACCTGACCATGTGGTTTACAAGTATTTGCAACTGGTTTGCAGAAGTTTAGGAAGGTTTCAAGATACAAGTTAGAGAAGCCTTGGACTACTGTATGCAGTGCCTGATGTGTGACTCTAGTAAGAGGTCAGAAGACCAGAGTGCTGGTAGGCATGTGACCAATATTGGCTAGGCTCATGAGGTTGTAGATGGGAATCAGAAATTAATAAATAGCATACAGACCATACCTGTTAAAGTCTGGCAAAAATCTGCATGCATTTTACTCATGCCCTCAGACTCTTCAGGAGGCTAAGTTATGAGCTAACAACTAATAATCAGGTGTAGGACACTTCAATGCAGTCCAACATTCTGGTTGTGTCACAGGTACTGTTGAATACTTTTATTTACTTACACAACCAAATCAAAAAGCAGATCACCAAAACTGAAATATTTAAATTTGGCTCAGAAAGAATGATGTACAAAATTGAGGTTAAAAAAAAGGATATGTGCTGAGGAGATTTGTACTATTAAAGAGAATCCAACTACTCTGTACCTCGAGAGACAAGAAGAAAAATTCTTTTGAGATCATTTCACACATCAGGAAGAACCTCTTAGGGTTGGGGTTACCCAAGCGCCTTAGAATTCACTCATACCACCATGCCACCATGTGCCCTGGATGCCAGATGTGGCACTACAAAACTTAATGTTTGCCTTGCTGCTTATTGGCCTTGCTCTGTTCCCATTCTTTTTTCTCCTCCTAGCCTCCCATTTATGGTGGGAATGTAAATTTTGTGCCTTTTTAATTTAGGATTATGTATTTTGATTTTCAAAAAATCTTTATATAAGTTCATTTGGACTGGGACGATTGAGACTTTAGTGAAGGCATTGTTGATTTTGCTGGTCCATAGTCCCTTGTTCTCTGGTGCTGTTGCTCTGCTCTGCTGTCATGACACTATGAACTAAGAAGCTTTTCTCTGCCTCACTCCTTCTTAATCACTTTTCTGCCTCGGAACTAGCTAACCATGAACTGAATCTCCTGAAATAGTAAGCCAAACTAAACTTCTTTTCTTCAAGTTTTCAGCATGAGATATTGTGAATGAGAAACAGCAAAACTGACTAGTATACCATTTAGTTTTTCAATCACCGAGTTGCTCCTAAAGATAAAGAAAAGTAGCTGTTATTCTTGCTAAATTATACCTGGCTAATATATTGATAATATCCATCTTTAACAGCATATGTTAAGAAATCAAGGAAGTTGGAAGATGAGCACACAACCAGTGATTAACACTGCTTATATTAATCCAAAATAAATTCATAAGAATAGGAAACTTTATAGTTTTAAAAGAACTATTCTTGCCCTTTGTCCAGGCTGTGGAATATAATTTCTTCCAACACAAGATTATAAGAACTCAACATATTCACGTCACTTTTCCAGCATACAATACAATCATCTAAAGTTGAAAGTTCGATACCACAGTAGTATTTATACAATTGCCTCAAACAAAAATTAGAATAAGATTCTTACAATGAAGTAGCATCAAATCATTCTATTATTTAGTAAGTTTATAGGACAAGCAAAGTTGAAATCAGATTAAGATAAAGAACAAGAAAGTAGAAGAATATCTAAAATAAATACTGAATGGGAATAAAGAGAATCTTTGAAAACCAAGTGAACAGACAATAAAAATCATGGTCTGCAACTAAAACAACGATTCTAGGCATCAGTAATGCTATACCAGGAGTTGGGAAGGGTCTAACCTAGGGTATCTACTGCCTGTTTGTGAAAGTACAATGGAATCAGAACTATGGGTATTAACGTGAAGGAGGTGATTTATTGGCATAATTTTAAGTGTTACTTGAAAAAAAGGTAGCCTTTCAAAAATCTGTAGCACCAACTTATATACTTGATACTTTTTATTCATTATATTTGCAATAACTCTGAGTCTACAAATTGTGCATAAATTTCCAAATGTATAGATTTCCAAGATTAAGAGAGATTGTGTGTATCAATTAAATTTGAAATGTCACTAAACTTTAAGAGACAGAACAAGAACTGAGATCTAAAGTCCAACCTTTGAATACTTTCCTACTTTGTGCAAGATTAACAAACTGTTAACTGCAAAAATGCTGGTTCCCAGGATTGCAAGTCTAACCTCTATCCTGTACTCTTCTTCAACCTGCCATAACAGGAAAATTTTTAAATTTCAAATAAGTTCTCATAGGCAGCTCATAGTAAGCATTTACAATTATAAGGTAGCAGAATTCATTTTTAATATTTAAGATTATATTCCATTTTTCCATGTAAAAGTATTTTCATCTTTCTCCAGTACACTGGTCTTACTGACACTGTATAATATACTGAAGCATGAATCAGACAGTAGGTTCCTTAAAAGAAATAAAAGTTGACAAATGGCTTTTGATATCAGAAAAAACTTAATCATGAATTTGGAAAATTATCTACCTACACCATTAATTATTAATCCATGAACTCAATAAAATACAAGGCATTCTCATTATCTTAGTATTTATTATTCAAGTTGCTATATTTATGATTCTGTGTAGAGAAGTAAAATCATCATACAATAAAATATTCTCTAGTGAACTGACTACATAAAATTAATCTTACCACAAATACTCTCCCACTGTCCCTTCCCAATCCTCCTCAAAACAAAAAGCTTAAAATAGATGTTTATAATTCTACTTGATAATTTTAACAGGCTTTGGAGAAAAAACAGTAAAACCATGGTATACTTACGAAAATTACCTATATCTTGAGAGTTATCATTGTATTTTCTTCAAAATATTATACTTTCCCAAAAGTCGTAAGTCCTACCCAAATGTATTAAAATTATAAGGTAACAAATATTTTCATGCTGCATCATTTTTAGTCATTTAAACCTTACTGCATTGGTTTTTATAAAATATATTTTCACACAAATTGCATTTACAATTACAGAATTTGTTTTATACATATCTTCTAATACAAGAAATTTACTTTTTCAATAATATCGTAGAATACAGAATTTATGGAATCATGTAGACTGATCACTCATTTGAAATTTCTTCAAAGATGGACCTCTCACAGTACAACTTTCCACATTTTATTCTATGTAGTGAACTCTTGTGAATATTGAAGACTACGCAAACATCATTTCTACTAACTGTATCCACATTTCTACTGAAGCTAACAAAACACCGAATTAAATACTCATTTGTTCATTCACATATGCATTTTGGCTCCTTACCTAGAACCTGGCAATATGCTAAGCTCAAGTACATGAGTGAATAAGAGAAAATGAGCCATGCTTTAATCAAATTCAAAAATTTGTGTGATACGAGAACATTTCAACAGTTGCAGAAAAAGCCTTTGACAAAAATCTAACATCTATTCTTGATTTTTTAAAAAACTCATGAAAAAATAGGTATACAAAGGTCTTACCTCAATCTGAAGAAAACCATTTATGGCAAACTTTCAACCAACATCATCTTACATGGGGAAACGTTGAAGCTTTCCTGCTAAAATTAGGAACAGGACAAGGTTGTCCACTCTGACCAGTACTGTTTGTGTAGTATTTGAAATACTAGCCAGAGAAATCAGACAAAACAATGTGTGCACCTTGAGACCTAAGATTAAGTGAAATAAATCAGACACATTGAAATATGAATAATGATTCTAAATACAAAATAAAAGACAACAGGAAAAGGAAGTAAGATCCTTTTCAAAGGGGGAGCAGAGCCAGGGATGGGGCCAATTAGGAATAGATACTGTGAAATGTGAAGAAATTGTCCAAAAGGAAAGAGCACTAGGGTGGGGAAGGGAGGAACGAAGAAAGGGAAAAGAAAAAAATGATTTAAAAAAAAAAGGATAGGGCCGTGGATTTAGCTCAGTGGCATAAGCACCTGCCTGGCAAGTGCGAGGTTGTGAGTAGATCCCCAGTACCAAAAATAAATAAATAAATAAATAAATAAATAAATAAGAAAAATAAAAAAAAATTTTAAAAAGGATAAAATGGAAAGAAAGCTTTGGAAACAAGGGAGGGAGATGGGTTAAAGGGGGGGTGGTTAGAAAAAAGGGGAATCAAAATATATCATGTATGGGTACAAATTCCCTATTATGAATATGATCATTATGTACATCTAAAATGCACCAATAAAGTTAATTTAAAAAATGAAGTACGTGCACATAAGAGTTTGCATAAATCAAGGATTGGATCAGAAATGAATACTAGAGGAAAATATAACCAGAAAGATAGGTCATTATCTAAGTTTTGGTGACAGGAATTATGTCCACTATATATGTATTTAACATACTATTGGGAATTAAAGGCTAGTACCTTTGTCTTAGTTATTTTTCTTGTTGCTGAGACAAAATAGCCAACACCCAAAGTTAAAGGAGAAAAGGTTTATTTCAGCTCACAGTCTGTAGAGATTTCAGTTCATAGTTGGCTGGCTCCAAGACTGATAGAATGGAGCAGCAGAACTAGAACCAAACTGTGCTACACAGACCAAAATCCAAGGGTTGCTCTCACAACTTTAGCCTATGCCTTAGGAGAATTGTGAGAGAGCTACACAAAGTGCAAAATACAACCTGGAAATTAACACTGTTTGCATTTCTTTTCTGTCCTCAGTTCAACTCCAAACAAGCACAGAAATAGTTACAGAGTTCTCCCCAGGGCCTCTGGGTCAACAAAGCACACTTAGTGGTCTTTCAACTTTAATAGTTCCCCATCCCATCATGGTGCAGTTCAGTAAAGTAAACAAAATAAATCAAGGTGTATTAAGTACCAACTAACAATTTCTCTCCTCTATGTGTCAACTACAGGTGTGAGGGAAAAAATGTGCTCACTAACTGAAATAAGTACAGAAGATTTAAAAAGTCATCCCTTGTTTATTTTCTACTAAAATAAGGGCAAAATAATTCTTTGTACCACATTAATCTTATAACCATAAAATTTAATCAATTTTCATTTTAACTGTAAATGGTAGTCATTTGCCACGTGAAAAATTTTAAAGTGCCTGGTAATTAATGATATGAAACATATAGAGACCACATTAAATGTGAATCATAGAATTGCTGCATTTAATATCAGCAAGCTGCTTCTCATATTTCTCTTATATTATCTGCCTTCTGAAAGTAAACTTTCATTCATTTTTAAATACTTTATACCTTGTTTCTTATTTCCAAATAAATGATAAAAAAAATGTGCACAGTTCAATATAATACAACACTTTCCTGTCTTGATTTATTAGCTACAGAGCACAATTCTTTGGAAATATATAACTCTAAATGCCAAAACAGAAAAAAAAAGTGAGATTACTTTTTTAGCATTGCTACATCATCCATTCAGAATGGATTATCGTCAAATCCATGAGATTATTTCCATGGTTATGTATAATGAAATAGAAATAATACCCTTAGGACAGAAAAGATTATAAACATAGTCCATTTTTTCACTAATATTACTCAACATTCACACACATACTTTATTCATTCACTTGATTCAGTTAATCAGCTTATCCTGGAACAAGAATGCTAGAATATACTAAACTATAAGCTGTTACTTAGAAAAAAGAAAGTGTTTAAATTTATATCTGGTGTGTGATAGGTATAATTAGAAGACTAGCAGAATAATGCAAATATATTAGAATAGGTTCTAAATCATAAAACATTAAAAATTATTACAAATCAACAATACTTAATTCTCACTGATTATTTTATCACGTTTCAAAATTCTGTAGCTCACAGAAATACAGTACTTGAGTATAACCCAAGAATGACTAAGAGCCAGCACTCTTAGCATTACGGTAAAAGGACCACTAAAATCAAGCTCACCTTGGGAAATTTAGCACCTTAGTGACACAGTGTGTTGAAAATTAAAACACTGGCTGGGGATACAGTTCACGGTGAAGGGCCTGGGCCTCTAAAATGCTTATACACAGCCTTGTTGTATTATAAAAGAAAATAAAAAATAAAACTGTACTTCCCAATCTTGTTGTAATTAATCAACTTATGATTTGCCTTCATTATTTTAAGATAAATACACCGTTTTAAAATCAAAGAAATATATTTGATTTAATCATAAACATAACAAAATACAATTAACCTGACTGGAACAGAGCTCTACACTAGAAGAAATCGAAAACATCGTTGGGTTTGTTTACTGACATAAAGCTGAAATTAATCTATATTATTCTTATAAAATAGTAATATGAAATTGTCAGTGACAAGAAGACACCTGACATCCAAAGAGTATATACTTGAGAAATGAATCCAGGGAATCACACTGAGCTACAGCCTTAGTTGTTTTATGATTACTCCCCTCCTTCTGCTCCCTGCTTCTTCCCCTCCCCCTCCTTCCCTTCCTCTCCTCCTTCTCCTTATTGCTATTGTTGTTTGTTAATTTATTTTGAGACAGGGTTTCCCTAAGTCACAAAATTGCTCAAGCTGGATTTGAACTCTCAATTCTCCTGCCTCAGTCTCCCAGAATGCTAGGACTACAGATGTTTGCAAGGCTATAAGGCTATCTTATAAATATGCAGTCTATTTTTTAGATTCACACAGAACCTTCCAGAGTTATTAACTCTGGTCCCAAATTACAAGAAAAATAGCTAGCCGAAGTCTATAAAAAATAAAATCAACAATGACATATCTAAATACTTTAAATGACACTACATTTTAGTGCACTGTTAGAATGTCTAATAAATTATGTGACATTTTAAATGGATGTTAAGTAGAAAATCAGATTTTTTTGTATCTAATATTACATTCTCTAAATTCATATTTATGGTTTTTAGTCCTTGAAAATATGTGTGATTTCAGCCTTACTGACATGAGTTTAATAAAAGTTATTCCCAAAAACATGTAAAAAAAAAAAAAAAGAAAGAAAGAAAGAAACTGACAAAAATGTCTTTAAATAAGCTAAAAAAAAAAAATAATAATAATAATAAGTATCAGAAAGTAGGACCAAAACATTTTTAAAAGTTTTGTTCTCTTTCTGGCATATTTGAGAAAAAATGCATAAATGAAAAGACAGTGATTGACTGTAGTAATCAAGAGTGAAGAACTTGCTATTTAAGAATCATTTATTCTATTCATTTGAAAATGTGAATCATCCTAGACATTATTTATTTACAGGGACATCCATATTATTTTGGTTGCAAAAGCCTATGAAAAGAATTCAATATATAACAAGAATAACTGCAACTTAAAATTTAGTAATTCAAGTAACTGTAAAGAAAGTACATTCTACTCTTTTTTTAAAGGATCCTAATAGGGCACTTAATCACTATTTTGCACTATTTTCCTGTGCAGTAACTTGAGGATGATGAGAGCAGATAATGTTGTTGAAAGGATGAAGTCAGTTAATATTTGTAAAGTTTAGGATAGTGAAAGACACCTAAATAAGAGTCATTTAAGTGCTATTTAATAAACATATATTATTTCTAAAATATTTATAATTTCAGCAAATAAAACAAAGAGCTTACAATGTATAAATTTTCACTAAGCACAGAAAATTAAAGAAAGATAGGTAGGTAGACAGATGGATTGGCAGACAGCCCATCCTTAATGTCTGAGGAGTGACAGTAAAGAATATGAAATATATTTCTGAACAAGTTTCCATGAAAGAGATGTTCAAATATTATAGGAGCACTGGAGAGTCAATTAGCCTACAAGTACCTTGATTTTACTATCAATCACATGGGTCTTTTAGTTTAGAGATTAGATAATATTAATGAATTTTTACAAATCCCTCTATAAAGTAAGCAAGAAAGGAACTCTTCCACACTTTACAATATGTGTTCCTAGACTTTAATTCACCAGAATTTTGATGGGTGACTAAAGTTTATTTCACAAATATCGAGGACTAGGTTTCAGAAACACAAGGAGCCTTCTTGTACCAGGCTGGCAGGGTTTCCACGCTTCATATGGTGATATCTTCCTTTTCAAGTTCCTGTCACAAAACTACTATTTGAATAGCGCGAGACACCTTCAAATATTGAACTTTCAAATATTTAATATTCGTATTGAAATATTAAATGTACATGTACTAACCAAACCAACTTTGAAAAATTCAATAGTATCAGAATTCTACAATCATTGCTTTAACCTTCTGAACCAAAGTGAATATACAGTATTAAATCCTTAAATAAATAGGCATTTTTGAGTATCTACTATTTATGAATATCCTAAATATCACAGAAGATTGGAAAACCACTCAGGTAATATTTGTTGTAAACAAGATTTCATTTAGCAAATTAAAAATGATAAAAGGGTAATTCTTCCTTTAAAATGGGCAGATACACATATGCATAGGTAAATTGGAGAAAATATATAAAATCATAAATTCCATTCAACATCATATATTTTTATAGAATCTGTCTGCATCCATATGCCTAACTTTAAGAAATATAAAATCTGTTATTTTGTATTGATTTCCTTTTCTGAATCTAGAATTAGTCTATGCTTCACACATAAAAACTGCATCCTCCAAACAATATTATAAAACAGTGCTAGCTATTGTCCTTCCTTTATATAGAAGGATATTTTCCAGGAAAGGGGAAAAATAGAAAATTAATTGTTAGTAACACAGTGCTTATTTGTAGTGTTGTTAGATGACTTATGATATTCTCCATATTACAGGACATATGCAAATGAATTATTTCATTTATTTGAGACACAAATTTGTAGGGTGATGTCATCAGGGAAAGTTGGGAATTGGCCTCGCATCTTTATGCAGACATAGAAACTACTTTTTATAACAGGGATGATGCATCTAGGAATTTTTTTAACAAACCCAGAGGTTTGTATTTATATTTGACTATACAGACTACTGCACTGGTAAATTGAAACACTCACTGTCACCAATCAAACAGTTGAAAAACAAGGCATGTGCACTTGATGTGCAAAGGATTGTCACACAGATCCAAATGTTACAATAGGATTTCTTGACAGGTTGACTACACAAGAGCCCAGTGTTATGACTCACTAAAGAGCAATAAACAGGACAAAAACAAAACAATGATACCATCCATCAAGGGAACAACTTCTCTGGGAAGTTGTAATTTTTATTTTTTGCTTGAAAATCCATGGGTTTTGAGTAACACATGATGTCTGGAAACAGTCAAATTTCTTTATTTTTTTTTTTACTTTTAAAAACTAGAAAATGATACAAAATATTAAAGTTGGATAATGGCAAATCAATCCTATCACAAATGAAATCTGTCAATATAAATGACTAAATATGTATCCTGCTTTTTTTTTTTCTTCCTACCTTGGATTTCTTCCTGCATATGCAGTCCCCTTAGGATGATCACAAATAACTCACAAAAGACTTACAACTTTAGAATTAAATACATCTTCTTTGATTTAGATGGTAGAAATGATTCCTCAGACTATCTTATTTTTCAAGTTGGTTTGGTTAATGTACATGCACTTAATATTAATGCCCTGCTATGCTTTTAAGCTCTACCTACTGCTATAGTAACGTGCTATTCCTCTGTGACCTGTAGGTCCCTGGTGGTACTACGCATGGGGAGGATCCAGGGTCGACCAGTAGGGGATTCTGGGCACACTGACTGGTGGAAAACAGACTCTGTGGAAGGGAATTCTTGCCTTCCTAGAGCCTGTGTCCTGTGGAACCTGTCAGGGTGCAGCTGCACAAGGACGCAATACAGTTCTCGACACGCAGAGACCAAGCAAGAATCCTGGCTGATGCAAGGACACTGGAAGAAAGGAACAGACTCAAGATTTCAAGAGGCCTATCATTTGTCAAATCAGGAAGGACTGGGATTTTTCAGAAAAAATAACATGTAAATAAGGCAAAGAAGAAAAAACATGCCACAATACATCTCAGGCCCTTAGATCAGGGACAGCCTAGATGAGCAAGTTTCCTTAGCCTCAGAGTCAATGTATTTCTGATACCAAGGTAAAAGGTGAAAGTGCAAAGAACAGAGCGCACACAGCTAGTTAAAGGACTCTGAAGACAGTCTGCCTGTAGGGACTTCCAAATGACTCTCTAAGTGGTCTCTACAGAGACTTCCTGGGTTGTAGTTGGATGGAAATCTTTTGCCTCACTTCACTCGGTGTCCTCACTCTCTTTACAAATAACAATGCCACTTTCCTGACCAGTACTATAAATCAACATGGTGATGCTTCTGAAGTTGGCCAGCCCTTTTCCATCCTGAGAATTTCTGAACAGGTCTGCTTCATTCAGTCAGGCATGAATCCACATCTGTCTTTGGTGCTTCCAACTGCACAGAACACATTTCAAATTCTCTGGATAATTGTGTGGAAAACAGCTTACCAGGTCTGTGATTAGACAGTTCCTCCACTCAAACCCAACTTCCTCAAAAAGCTATGCAACAGACTTTGTTTGGCAGCAATTCTCCATAGAAATCTCTTCACTTATCTCCTCTGACAGTTGTTTCCACTCCTGAATCACCCGAAGTCATAAAACAGTTGCTGTCTCTTTTGAAAACTTGCGTGGGGCAGAGGGCTGTTACATATTCACAGCAGTATCCTGATATTACAACTATCAGTGGCTCAATTTCTGATTTTTCTTATATCAAAGCATTATAAAGGCTAGAGGGAAAATGAAGGAAATTCTTTAGTAAAGAATTGTAAGAATTTGCATAAGGGACTAAATGAAATTTACTTTTGTGCATGAGCAGGGTGATGCAATGTCTGATTCAGAAAGGAAGGCTACTCTGTGTTTACACGTATCTGTAGGTGTGTGTCCCATGTGTGTGTCCCACTTATACAGTTCCACTACTAATACTTCATATAAATTAACAGGAAGTCAAGACTTCAATCACTACTACTAACTCACATTAGGTTTTTCACTGGTCAATCTCGGTATCCACTAACATCGACTAAGAGAGTCCTGGAGAGGTGACTGGACTGTGAAGGCACTGACTGCATTGATGGTGAACCCACTGATGAGGTCACAGCTGAACAGGACATAAGGCTGGAGCCTGTTGGGAAGAAGCTGGTCATAAGCGTATGACCCTGGGATCTATGTCTAGTCCCTGTTCCCTTCCTCTCACGCTTGCCCTGTTTGGCTTCTTGTCCACCACACAGGGAGCAGGTTAACTCTACCACACTCTTCTACCATGATGTTTCTTCCTTAGAGTCAGCTGTGTGGACTGAAATCTTTGAAAACCTAAGTCAAACTTCTAATTGAAGTTGAGAATGCAGGCTATTTTGTCTCAGCAACAGATAGCTGATCAATAAAACTGGTAATACAGTGATATCTCATTTTCACTTAAGTTTTAAGTATTTAGTAATATGCTATTATTTCAACAACCATAATTAATTTGGTAGTGCCTAACTAGTTCTCAGTTTACAATTTACCATTTCCAAGGCCGGCACCACAGTTCAAGCCACATTAAGAATCGTGGAAATGGTTTCTCACTATGGCCACCAAGTACATCCCCCTCTTTAGTGATAAATTGATAAACATTCCTTGGTTAGCTCTTGGGGTAAGTGGGGAGTCCATGAGTTGTAAGACTGGCCCAATTTCTATAGTGACAATCAACCCGTGACCACTAATTTCAAGGTTCAATAGAGAAATCACTGAACCAGAAATTGAGAAGAGCTTGAGTTTGCAAAACACAAGTCTGCTCACATCCACTGGGCCCTGCTTTTAAAAGTCTTTTTTGGCTTCCTTTTACACCCACTAGCCTTCTTTTAATTTCTCCAACATGCCTGAACACACAGTATTTTAACAAGCTGTTCCAGTTATTGAAGAACTCTTCTTTGTTCTCTCATTTAGTTAACTAACAGTCTTCAGGTCCTGGCTTATGAGTCTCTTCCTCAGTGCGCTTTTCACAATCTCTTTCACTGTTAAAACTTCTTACCATAACTCTTAGTATTAAATATACCTCTACATTATTGTCATTGTTACACATACAATTTTGTATTTTTTGTTAAATGAATCAATTACTATTTCTGTGATTACACTCTGAGTTTCATAAGGGACATCATCTACTTGTCAACACAAAATCCCCAGACCCACAAACAGTGCCACAAACAAAGCAGATGTACCTACTTTTGATGGATTAAATTAACAAGTGAGTATCTGCTCAAAAGCATAAATAAACATTTCTTCTGGAATTTGTAAAGGACAGTTGGAAATCAGATGATAATACACTTCTTGATAAGTCTCAGACACAACTACAGAGCTTGTGAATTAACTTCATAGATGACCTAGGGAGACTATTTAACATTCCCCAAAATAGGATATAGTCTTCATTCAGATGTAAGCAGACAACAAGAGCCTCTATAAATCTAATATGTGTTCTAAAGTACCTACTAATAATAAAATAGGTTCGTTTCAGCCATCCCTTAAGAAATACCTTTGTTCTAAAAAAAAATCTATACATACTCTCTCAAAAGAAGCTCAATAAAATGTTAACACGTCAGCAAAATGAGGAGGCTGTAAAGCCTGGACTGGATGCCAGTACAGCCAGTTAATGCTTCATCTCCACAAATGGAACCATGAACCAAATCTCCTGGTAATCCCAGATTTCTCTATATAAAGTAAAATTAAATATAAAAATAGATGAAGAAATAATAATTTCTTTTTATTTCAATTCTGTATTTGTAAATTAAATACAGACACAAGTACCTTCTGTCACAGACATTGAATCATAGCATGTACACAGCATTTACATTTTATCAAATATTGCTAACAAAGCAGAGGCTAAAACCCCAAAACAATGATGATGGACAGGATATTTTATGTTCTTTAGAGTTTGAATTTTATCTACATTTTATGAAATACTCATTTAATCATAATTTGTAGGAAAAGGGCGGGGAGTTTGGCTCAGTGCCTTGAGCGCCTGCCCTGGCAGGCGCAAGGTTGTGAGTTCAATCCCTGGTGCCCCGCAAAAAAAAAAAAAAAAAAAAAGATAATTTGTAGGAAAAATATGTAAGTTTGAGTAATCTGTTTAGTTTGGTGGCAGAATATTTGAGCATACTTCATGAATTCTTTAAAAATTTGTAAAATTTCACACTCAAAGCTTTAAGTGCAACATTCTAAGCTTATGATCAAATATTTGAAAACTGCGTACTCTTTTTGGATTACACAGGCTTTCCTGCTTTCCAACAAGTTTATCCTTTCCATGGTATTCTCAGCTATGTATTACATGTCTAACAAGTAATGTAAAACCTAAATTTTAGTTTCCTGAATTAAGAATTTCAAATATATCAAAAAGAGAAAAGTTTTTTCTCCTATAATGCACAAAATGTAGCTTGCCTTCTTAAAAGAATTAGATAATTTCTACTTATTTGCTATATTAAAAAATTACATATCCCTAACAGAAATTCCTAATCCCGGTCACTCCCACTTAAATACTCATAAAATGGAATAATGTCCTGGAAAAGAAAAGCAAACCAGGATACATCACAGCCCCAGATTTCAAATGATATTACCAGGCAACAGTGCCACAAAGAGTATGGTACTGGCACAAAAACAGATCTATGGCTCAATGGAACAGTGTTGAGGATATGGGAACAATGCCAATACTCATAAAATGGAATAATGTCCTGGAAAAGAAAAGCAAACCAGGATACATCACAGCCCCAGATTTCAAATGATATTACCAGGCAACAGTGCCACAAAGAGTATGGTACTGGCACAAAAACAGATCTATGGCTCAATGGAACAGTGTTGAGGATATGGGAACAATGCCAGGCCCTTTGCCCATCTAATTTTTGACAAAGAGACAAAAAACATGCGCTGGAGAAAAGACAGCCTCTTTAACAAACAGTACTGGAAAATCTGTTTATCTACAAGCAGAAGAATGAATATAGACTCAAAGCTCTCACCTTGCATGAAAATAAAAATAAAATGCATGAACGACCTAAATATAAAAACAGAACTAATGAATGTAATGAAAGACAAAATACGTAAAACTCTTGAAAATATGAGCATAGGCAAGGACTTTCTAAACAAAACCCGACTGCACAAAAAATAACACCAAGAATCAAAGAATGAATTATATCAAATTTAAAACCTCTGCAGAGCAAAGGAAACAAACAATGGAGAGTGGAGATAGCTTACAGAATGAGTAAAACATTTTTGCCAGGTACTGCTCACACAAAAGACTTATATTTAGACTTTGCAAAGAACTCAAACACACCAGATCATCCCAAAATCAAAGACTCAGTTAAAAAAACAATGAGCAACTGAAATGAACAGACATCTCAAAAGAAGAAAAA
The DNA here is from genome assembly GCA_004363535.1 of Dasyprocta punctata. Lineage (NCBI taxonomy): Eukaryota > Metazoa > Chordata > Mammalia > Rodentia > Dasyproctidae > Dasyprocta > Dasyprocta punctata. Next base: position 16,830 of record RJWM01005470.1, on the reverse strand, counting down.
CAAAGGGTTAATAGATGTTCGAAAAACTGTTTAGCATCTTTGGCCATTAGAGAAAGGTAAAACGAAACATCCCTGAGCTTCTATTACATAACTTAAAGAACGTGTCTCATCAAAAACTCAAAAAACAGCAAATGCTGGTGAGGTTGTAGGGAAAAAGAAACACTTCTATATATTGTTGGTGGGAAAGTAAACTATTTTAACCACAGTGGAAATTGTTATGGAGACACCTCAAAAAACTAAAACCAGAAATTCCACTTGGCCTACCTATACCTCTTTCCAGAAGAGTTACAGACATGTATTATACATACCCCATGATTATAACAATGGAATATGTAACAGCAAAATCTTGAAAGTACCCGACATGCCCATCAACAGATAAGTGAAAAGAGAATGCATACATATACAACTAAGCACTACTGAGTCATAAAGAAGGATGCATTTTTTTTGTAATTATTATTTTACACAGAATGAAACCAACTGAAATAAAACAGAATAAAGCTAATCAAAACAAAACAGTGTAAGTGACAAAGGACTTCAAAACAAGATAATAGGAAACCAACAGTGCTTACCATAATGCCTCCTGTTGTCTTCAAAATAGTTGCCCATACCTTCAGACACAGTAAAAATTAAACAAAACAGAACAGAGTAGAACCAGTAAAAACAAAACAATGAATCCAATAAAGGACTTCACAACAAGATAACAGTAAATTCAAAATGGCTACCATAATATACCTTGTTATCTTTGAAATAGCTGCCCATGCCATCACATATAATAAAATCAAATAAGACAAAAAATAATAAAACCAAACAAAACAAAACAATGCAAATGATACAGGACTTCAAAACAAGACAACAGAGAATTAACAATGGCTGTCACTTTCAGAAGGAGACCTTCCATAGATGCTACGTTGCATACTGTTATCCTCTGAGTAGATGATCAGACTACTGGCTTTAGGCCTATGAAGTCAGTAAAACACTAAACACTACAAGCATTAAGTCGTATTTTACCTCAATAGTTATCACTATAGCCTGCGTTTCTCCAGATTAGCCAGTCACTTGCGGAGTGGGGGTGGGGGTCAGTTCTCCTTTTAGCGGCCCGCGCCTAGCACCAACTCACATTGAGGGCTTAGCTTCTTGTTCTACTCCCCTGCAATCCACAAATGGCACTGACTCACAGGAAAGGGCTGGCATCTGGTTCCTCCCCCAGTGGCCGGTGCATGATGCCAACTTGCAGGGAGAGCTTGCCAGAAGGATGAATTGGACTCATTCACAGGAAAATTAATAAACCTTGAGCCTACAATGCTAAGTGAACTATGTCACACACAGAAAGTTAACTATTACATGATTTCTCTTATATGAGAACATAAAAGAATAAAGAGCATAATAAAAAACAAATGAGAATAAACAGGAAAGTACAGAATCTGGGATGGGGAAGATGAGAGAGACAGAGAGAAGAATGAGAAAAGGTATAAATGACCATACCAAAATCATGGATTATATATACATATCTACCTATCTATACATACACACACACATACATATACAAACACACACACACACACATATTGTGGAGTTATTTGTTTAATTTATTTGTTGCAAAATAATTACAAAATTTAATGTTTTTGCCTCCCTGTTAAGGAATTACACTATGAGGTAAATTAATCCCACATTAAAGAGAAACATAAAAATGATGGTAAACAAAGTTTTATGAAAACCTAAGCAAGGTGACTAAACCACCAAATTATACTGCCTGCTAATAGCTAAACCTAACTGAACAACATGAAATAAAACTAAGTGGTTGAAAATTCCCTTAAAATGAGAAATGAAGATACATGTGTTCTATTGCATTGTATTATCCCAGTATCTATACTTCAAATATAAAAAAGAAGTCTAACTTTTAAAATAAAAAAATATTACTATATACATTGATCATCTACTATTTTATCCTATACCATCTCTGTCTGCCTGCTTTTACGAACATCACTAATACTTCAAGGTTGGAATAACCTTTGACCTTTCATCTTCATCCTGTGCTGTATCCTTGTCATGAAACGTACCTTGAGCCAATTATGCCACCAAATACTTTTAGGTACAGTAATTGTTTCAGAATGATCAAGTCAAACAAACTAATCTATAAAAGACAATGACATTCAAAACTCTTTTTGCTTGTTTTGACTTAAGAGAAACCATTACTTTCCACTGAATTTGTTTACAAGATGAGCACCTATCCATGGCTGCTGAAAGCAGTAATGTCACCATCTGCAGAAGCTGTTGAAAAATGGGAACTGGAAATCAAAGCAAAGCAAAATGATGCAAAAAGGATGATCCTTGATGAAACTGAGGTCCAGATCCAATTATACCTAAAAGTTCTACCACTTTACCTCTTATTACATGAGCCAATAATCATTATTACCCTTAATTTTTCTCAAACCAATTTGGATTGGAGCTTCTCTCATTGGAAAACTAGAATACTGAGTTAATTATTTGCATACACATTTTTTTCATACACTCACATCTATCATTTAATTCTCAAAATAACCATGCTTGTTGCATAGGTCGTGTAATTTTCATCTGATAAATGACATTTTATTAGGAACACAAATAAAATGCATGTCAGAAAATATTTGAATGGTTTATCTAAAATGGTAATGGAAACTAAATGTTAGAAAAAAATAAAACATGAGATATTTTATTCCTTCCAGCTCAACTCAGATAGTAAAGAAAATACATAATGGAAACAATCAAGTAATTGAGAACTATCTGAATGTGAGATAAGAGGAGGAAAGTAAATCAAGATTTTCCAAATGAAAAAAGATGATAGCTCTTCACAAATATGGAAGTGAGAAAGAATCATGATTTTAAGGAGATTAGAGGAGATAATTAATTCGGTTTGAGACATCTGCTAGCTAATTCTCCTAGGAGATCTAGGTGGACACATCTGGTCAACTGTTTAAATATTAGACTATCATTCATAGCACCTTCAAGAGAAGAAAAGATATCTGAAGTCATCTATAATGTTCAGTTGAAGAATTACCAGAATGGTGCTCTAGAATTATTTAGTTCAGGTTCTTTACTAATATCTTCCATATAACATTTACAGTAATGTGGTGATACAGCCCCACCTAACAGATAGGTGAAATAAAGAACAAGCCAAGATAAAATGTCCACAATTATAATCTATTGTGTAGGAAAATAGATATTTTTAAGTCTTTCTGACTGAAAAGGCAATTAAAATATATATGAATTACTAATATACTTAAGGGAGAAAATTTAAATAAGAAGGCAGATTCCAAGAATAATAAGGGACCTCTGAACTTGAATAAAAGAAAAACAAGGATGGTAAATTTTCTTTGCTATAACATGTATTTCAGAAAATTCCTTTGCTATAACATGTATTTAAGAAAAACTACTGTATATGAAGTAGCTAGGACATGGGAAACAAAGATATATGTGCAAATATTATTACTAACCAGTTTTGATAAGCGATCTTAAAATAATTTACAAAAAAATTAAAATTGAATTTAAAAATACATAGGTAACATGCAAACCCAAAGAAAAATGCTTTGACCTTTTTAATATAACTAATTTGGCAAATACTATTAGATACAATTTTCCTCCTATTAAACAAAAAATAGCTTTTTGAACCTTGAAATGATATTAAGAATAGTTAAAATTGTTTCACTATTAGTTTATATTAAATCTTAATTACAATCATTACTCTCTGAATTGTTCAGCTTTTCTTCTCTCTATAATAAGAATGTTAACACTAAAATGCTCATGAAACCAAATATATACATTGCTCCACTTAAATTGAAATTTTTATTATTACTGAATATCACATTAAGGAATTTGTTAAATGCTTTCACAAAGAGTATCAAACACAACTAAATTCTAGGAAACTGTCTTTAGTAGCTTATTATCCAGTCAAAAGACTTCCACAAAGAACCACCCAAAATCCACTGTAATCAAAGTGGGAAAGGCGTATGTGTGAAGGTATCACCCACTTCGTTTATGTAGTGGCCAATTAACCAGCACTGGCAATACTGTGCATCACACTCTTCTGCCTACTACCTTAAAGCAAGCATGGAACTGTTTGCCCTGGAATGTTAGCAGCAGGCCTTTTCTTTCAACTTACTTACTTACCATGTATAGAACAAGAAATAATCATAGTTTACATCTCATGCCAATGAATATTACATTCGTTACCACGAATTTAATTCTCTTTGGCATTTAAAACACTACAAGTCTATCATTTATTTAATGGAAGACCACATTTAAATTTAAATGAATACTTAAAATATTTAAATGACAATATTTAAAAATTTTCGAACTTTTGTTTTATTGAACATACACGTACTTTCTGAAAAATGTTCATAAATTGACAGCTTATAAATCTGCATGGTAATGCAACCAGAACCCAAGTGAGATATTGCCAGCTGTTCTGCTTTCTTTTGGAAAATTCTTACCTCTCCTATGACACTATCTACTTAAATGTGTAAATATTTTTGATTAGGAACTTTCCTTATACCAACCAACTATAGTAACCTTATAGCAACCAACTAGAAATTGATGTTAAAAAATGATTCCATTTCAGACCAATGGAGTCTGTAACTATAAAATAAATAATCCAGCAACAGTGTATCCATAATACTAACTCATTAGTCTACTGACCCACTCTCCTAAAATATGGTAACAAAATAAAACTTAAATACACAGTTAAGAAGCAGCAGTGACTTACCAAAACAACACAAGATAGATTGGTTTCAAAAAACATTGATTTATTTCTCTTTTATCTATACACTAATACTCACAATAATCATAAATTCTATGCAACGTTATTCTGGTCAGCTATATAACTGATTTTACAAGGCCTCAAAAATTAACCAGACAACTTACTGTTTAGAAGGCTCTGGAAATTTTGGTTCTTCTCTTTTCTTCACTTCTATCATTGGTTCCATGGGCGCAAGAACAACAGCAGCACATGAGACTACAGAGTGGTATGAATCCTCTCGGCAAACTATGGTAAAAAAAATAAATAAATAACTGTAAATGTCAAAATTATTTATTGACCCATTCCCCCTTACAATCTTCAGTCAAATAAGAGATAACTGAGCTAAAACTAAGTATCATTAAATTATCTGTAATTATCATTTTCCATGCTGTCTTTTTATACAATACCTTTATGACCTTGGCCAATTTTTTTTCTTCAAGTCTTCAGTGGAAAAAGTGTTGAAAATATTTTAAAGTTCTTTTCTAATAAAAGGTTTAAAATTTTTTCAACAAAGAATAAAAAGTGTGCAAACTGTGCATGTGTAGTTAAATAAATCTTTACATGAGCACACCTGCTTAATCAACACATAGACTAGTAACTCCTGTGCTACCAAGGCCATCCACCCCAACAACTCTTGTAAGGGTTGAATACTTAATCATTATTATCATTCATATTACCATGAAGTACTTTCACCTATTTTTTATCCTTAAATAAGTGGGATCATATGCATTTGTGATGGATTATGACATGGGTGACTTATTTTAAAGAATGTATACAAGACTAATCCAGACACACGAATAGTGAATTCATTCTTAGCTGTGAATCTCTCCATTGGATATCACAATTACTGATACAGTAATTCATAATGAATATGAGTTACTTCAAGTTTGGGGCTATGGCAAAATGTCTGTAAAGATTGTTGCAATTATTGTTGGATGTACAAACAATTTTAATTGGAAAAATCTAGAAACTACTTTTTCCTAGGATATGTTTATGTGTTTTATACCTACTACAGTACTTTGTGTTCCCAACAACAGAGAATTTCAGTTGCACATCCACATTCATTTTGCAAGTTTTTTCTGATTTAAAATGTAGTATTATATGAATTTCATGTTGCTACACAGCAAATTCACAGAAACTTAGTCTAAAATAGCACTCATTTATTATCTCACAGTGCTGATGGACAGAATTCCCAGGGGATGCCCTTGGCATTTCTGAGTAGGGGTTTATAAGGCAAAGGGCAAGTTGGCCAGTTGAATTTTTTTAAGAGAATAAAACAAAACAAAACAGAACAAAGCAAATCAGAACAGAACAACGCAAACAACAGAGAACTTCACAAGATAATAGGAAATCAACACTGGACACCATAATGTTTCTTATTTCCTTTGAATTAGCTGTCCATACCTTCACATACAATGCAATTAAATAAAACAAGATAGTATAATACCAATCAAAACAAAAGAACAAAAGCATTATGGGACTTCAAAACACGACAATAGGAAACCAACAATGGCTACGGTAACGTATCTTGTTCACTTCAAAATAGCTGTCCATACCCTGATACATAACGAAATCAAATACTGGAAAACAGACTAAAACGAATCAAAACAAAAGGATGAAAACATTACAGGACTTCATAACAGGATAACAGGAAATGAACAATGGTTACTATAAAGTCTCATTTTCTTCAAAATAGCCATCCATACTATCGCACATAATAAAATAAAATAAAACACAACATAATAGAACCAATCAAAACAAAAGAATAAAAGCATAGGACTTCAAAACAAGATGATAGAAAGTCAACTATGGCTACCATAATGTCTCACTTTCTTCAAAATAGCTGTTCAGACCATCACATACAATAAAATAAAACAAAACAAAACAATAAAACCAATAAACATAAAAAAAGAAAGCATTACAAGACTTCAAAACAAGATAATAGGAAACCAACAATGGTTACCATAATATAACCTGTTATTTTCAAAATAGCTGCCCATACCATCAGACACAGTAAAATCTAACAAAACAAGACAGAACAGAAGCAAACCTAGCAAAATTATGCAAACTATACAAGAGTTCAAGACAAGACAGTAAGAAATTAACAGTGGTTACCACCATTTCCTCCTAGGTGTTTCCTCCCCTATCACTTTCATACTATCTATTGTGCACTTTAGATCCCACTAACTCCTTCTGTTTTTTTGTGCAAGGGTTCACCTCTATGAGTTCAGACCATTTCACCCATGAACATGATCTCCAGTTGCATCCATTTACCTATAGGAGTCTTGAGATTATCCTACTTTATAGCTGGGTAGCTTTCCATTGCATGAAAACACCATATGTTTCTTATCCATTCTGTGGTTGATAGGCAAGTTACCCTTGCTTTTTTCTAGTCTCCTGTCACATCAAACAACTGTTTTCTCTCCTTTGATTTTCAGTCTACTAATTTCCTTTCCAGTTAAATGTGTTTCTTTTATACAGTATATTGATGAATCTTGTTTCTTGATCTACTCTCCCTGTGTTTCTTTTTATTGCTGAATTGAGGCCATTGACATTAATGGTTACAACTGGCAGACACTGGTTGGTCTCTGCCATGCTACCTCCTGCTGTTGGCCCTCCACTTCTCCCTTTCATTCAATAACCCATCCTGTTTGGCAATCCTCCTCTGCTGCTGTTCCTGGAACTATGGTCATCTTTATCTCTCTGTAGTACACTCTTCAGCACTCTCTGTAGGGTTGGTTTGGTGGTCATGAATTCCTTCAGTTGTTCTTTATCATGGAAGTATCTTATTTTTCCAGCAATTCTGAAATATAGTTTTGCAGGGTACATCAATCTGGGTTGGATGTTATTTTCTTTCAGAATTTGAAACACTTCATTCCAAACTCTTCTTGACTTGATGGTTTGTGTTCAAAAGTCTGCCATGATTCTGATTGGTTTTCCTTTATAAGTGATTTGTGTCTTTTCTCTAACAGCTTTTAATATTGTGTTCTTGTGCTGAAATTCTGGCATCTTGATTATTGCATGTCTGGGTGTAGATTTACTTTGGTTATGGCTAGTTGGAGTTCTATATACCTCACTTATCTGTATGCCAGATCCTTTTCCCATATTTGGGAAGTCTTCTGCTATTATTTCTGTAAATAGCCTTTTTATTTCATTTGTGTTGACCCCTGCTTCTTTACTGATACCCATCATCTTTAAATTATTTTTCTTTACATCATCTTGCAACCATTGAGCTGTTATTTCCTGGTTCCTTGTTATTTTTAAGAGATCTTTTATTTCACAATCGCTAGCTGCAATCCTGTCTTCAAGGTCTGAAAATCTATCTTCAGTCTCTCTCCAGCAATATTGCCAGATTTTGATTGATTTTTTAATTTCCTGGATATCTCTCTGACTCTGTTTCATGCATTGTAACTCCTTTCAATATTGTTCATTCAAGATTTCCATCATTTTCCTATGCTCCTCTTTTTTATCTATGTCTTCGTTAGATATGCTCAGCAATTCTTTCATTGTTTGTGATTTCTTCTTTTACCTGAGACATTATTTCTGATCTAATTACTTTTACAGTCTTATGAAATTGTTTCTTTACTTCCGTTGCTATCCTCTCAGAGATTTCAGATGTGTGACTTCCATTTTACTCCATGACCATATCTTTCAGACTTGTTCTGTGTGGGCTGGAGGTCTGAGAGTTGACTTTTGCTCCTTTATCTTGACATTCTCCTGGGTCCCTCCCAACAAGCCAATTGTGGGATCCCAGACACTTTTCATGTTGCATGCTCCTCCACGGTGCAAGGGAATGAGACAGGTATCTGGGTTTCTCTGACCCCAGGTTCCCAGGCAAATAGGAAGGCATGGGGCAGGCTTCCCCAGGTCCATACAGCTACACTGGGGCTTCCCCGATGGCCAGGGGTATGTGGAGATGGGGCTGCTTGTTCTCTCATCCTGCGTGTCTATACTGGGACTCCCGTGATGATGGCAGGCACACAGGGGTGTATTTGTCTAATTCTTAAGGTGGGCAATGCCTGCCTGAAGGAAGCAAGGGTCTCCAATGGTGGCCTGCGGTGCACAGTGCTTACTCGGTTGCGACTCCCTGCCTGTGCTGGCTACCCACAGGAAGCAAATCTTCCAATGGAGGCAGCTGGCTGGGTCTCCTTGCCCATGCTGGTTGCCTGCAGGAAACAAGTCTTCCAATGGCAGCTGCTGGCAAGCAGAGGTGGATCTGGTTAGGTCCCCCTACCCATGTTGGCTGCCTACCCAGGCTGAGTTTTCATGGAGAGACTCTTTGAAAAGAATCTGCTTTCAAATCTGTTAGAGTTAACAGAAGAATTTATTTCCTGCCTGTAGCAGGAATAATGTTTCACTGGCTAATGCCAGGGACCATTCTGATCTCCTAAAGACTGCTCACACATCAGTGGCCCATGGTCCACCTATCTCAGCAATGAAGACTGTCCCGTACCTTCAAGTTCTTCTGCCCTAAATCTTTGTGATTGTGTTTTGGTCCACTCAGAATATCTCCTTCTGAAAAACTCAAAATCAACTGATTAGTAAGTCTGAGTTACAAAAACAACTTCTGCCACCAATATAATACAATGATAGTAGTTATATTTTATCATCTTCCCAATAACAAAACTAAACAAGGGTTAGAGTCAAATATCATCTTAAAATTCAGATATTCCCTTAAGGGTACATTGGTATCACATTGCAGCTTTAGATTATACATTCTCAAAAACTAATGAAATTGAACGCAGATATTTTGGCTTCATTTTAGATGGTGCTAAAATACTCAAAATTCAATTAAATGATTTAAATAACATCAATCACCTAAAAATACTAGTTAAATTTCAGCATGCTATGCCAACTGTAATTGTGTAAATTATGAAGCTCCATTCTAGCTTTCAAATCCACAAATCACTATGTAAATAAGAGATGTACATTATAAGTGACCCATGCAGTACTTTTTTCAACGCTTGTCAATTCTTCTTCACTAGATATATGGTATTCAGTTCAAGTATATACATCAAAGTGTATAGATGCATTGTTTGCTTGCCTAACAAGGAAAAGTCCACAAGGTATTTCTCTAAGGAAAATATTGTCTAATGAGAATGAAAGTACAGCAAAAAATTAAAATGAATTCAGCAGAAAATTATAGTTCACTTTAATGGAAAGAACACAAAATAGTTCCCCACCACAATACAGAAATAGGCAAAGAGTAGAGAAGAGAGCACACAATATTGAAAGGAAAGACCAAGATACAATGGGAGAATGGAAGTCGGCTCAAAAGTATCAGAAAAAATTTCAAGAAATCAGTCCAATGTTCTCAAGTTTCTCCCTGACAATACTGACCAAATTATTAATTTGCTCAGAGGTAGAGTCTAGGATATAAAATAGATAGTCTTTGAAAGGAGAAGTGAATTTAAGCAATCTTTTGGCACACAAGAGTCACTTGGCATATATGCCAAGAAGAATAGACTATGGCTTCCTCAGTCTCTCTAATGACATCAAAGATTTGTTTCACTTATTTCTATGTTCTCCACTTATTCTTGATATTACCATTGGAATAAACAATTCAACCATAGGCAGGAACAGAAAATAATTATATTTTAAATTTCTTTTAATCGTAACAAGTGAAAAAATAGGCCCAGAAGAACAGTATTAATTTATTACACTGGGATAACAATCATTTGCTCACTAAATATTTACCAACTTTTTGTATGTCCCAAAAAATATGACTCACAGTAGGACTGCACTGTGAACAACCACCAAAAAAACAAAAACAAAAACAAAAAAATCCTCCCCTTCCACGTTTCTAATGAAGTTCTCACATTATCTGTGAAGGATACTTCGCAAGTATTAGGGCAATAAGCTTCTCACTGAATTAGGTGAAAACATTTATGTAGCCCTCTGCAATAAAAATGGAGCTGCATTATTTGAAAAAAAAAGAAGAGAGACTTGAGCAGGAAAAATACCAAAAGGAAACAAGGAGAAATACGAAAAATAATATTTGTTTATACAATTTACTTTTGAGTAGCACTTAACTTTTATGATTGAAATGCTGGAAAATTAAATTTGACTTTAAAACTATAGAAGCTAATAAAAAATCTACCACCGAAAGAATGAAAAATAAGGACCTTTATTTATTATATGACAAAAGTGACAATGGTCTATCTAAAGGTGTCATGTAAATAATGTCAGTTTGTATTTAGCAGAATTTAATATGTTTCTCTTTCAAGAATTGTAAGATACAAGAATTAATGTTATAAATGCAAGTTAGGCAAATAAGTAATAGAAAAGTTACAACTTCAAAAAACAAGTAATGGTATGCAAAAAGAGAGTGCACATTTTCAAAACCCAAAAAACTTTCTTTAAAAAAATTAATAGATCATCTTAGGTGGTTAGAAAAACAAAACAAAACTGATCAAAAGAAGTCAACAGGAAAAAAGGAAACATAATACAGCAAAAATTCATACAAAAGTGGTAACTGCCAGGCATGGTGGTACATGCCTGTAATCCCAGCTCTTGCAATGCTGAGACAGGAGGAATGTGGCATATTGGAGGCCACCATGGGTTACATACTGAGTTCAAAGCTGGCCTGCACTAGACACCAAGACTCTGTCTCAAAAAATAAAAAAACAAAAATAATCGTAATCATAATTTTAATCAAATGTATAAAATCAATGAGCAATGCAAAATACTGGCTTCTCAAAAGTCAAATTCACTTCAAAAACTATTAATTTAACAAATAAATGACTGAAAATAAAAGATGAGAAATAAAACATATTATCTATACTTACGCAGAATTTCAAATTTAAGAATGAACATTATATTTAATGCCATACAATACACTGAATGTTCAATGACAGAGAATTTAGGAAGAAAATAATTTACTGAAATAATTAGTAAATTAATGGCCAATTACTTCAAAATACATTAAATACATATATGTATAATTATTTCTAATACAAGCTCAAAAATCAGTAAGATTTTCTAATATTAAATGTAAATATATCTGAATTATTATAAGAGGTAAAGTTCATGTTACTTGATAATAGAATGTTTCATTTTGCCCTTTATTATTTTCATATTATTCAAGGTTCCATTTTGTCACTGTTTATTAAATATAAAATATATTGCATTTTAATGCTTTAAAAGTGATTTAATATTTTAAAGAAATGAAGATGAAGATTCAGTAATGAAATGAAATGATTTTGATATAGTAAACTGGAAAAAAGGTATAAAATTTAACTGTTTCAGGTTTTGCATCTATGTTTATTACAAGTCTTGAAAGAAAAATTTCAGAGAATACAGAAATAATGGAGAGCCATTCCATTTAATGGCATACTTTTTCTGGTATAATAAAAGACTAAAGACAACGTCAGATACTAAATTTTAAACCTAGTCATGATTTCTCCTCTGCCTTAAGAGTTGTAAATTTCTGAACTGAGTGTCCCTAAAAGATCTGATCTTCTTTGGTGGTTACTAACTTACATAAACAGAAGAGATTAATAGAAGTCTGAATTACTAACATTAGCCTCAAAATAGTGGAATTTCTTCAACCTTCTGAAATTTTTTGACTTTTTATTATTTTATTATATATGTTTGCAATGCATACAATTTACAATCATCTTGGGGAGCAGGTACATGTGTATAATATATACATATCATTATATGTGTGTATAATGTTTTCTCTCCTTTTTTTAAAATCCCTTTGCCTCCTCTCCCTCCTCCAATTCTCCTTTCCCCATTTTCATTCTTATTCATATTATTAATCTTAGCTTATGTCTATGTAAAACTCTTTTGCTGACTTGATTAGCTTAAATTTTATTTCATTTTCTGAATGACTCCCTTCACTCACTCCCATTAACAACAAAAGAAAAAACACTTTGCAGAGGGACCAATGTACTTGGTTTTTCTGAAGTTGTTAAAATGATGATATTTGTTCCATAGACTCCCATTAAATTAATGTTCTGACATATTACTAAGGGCTTTTAACATTTAATCTTAGTCACTGAATTACAGGGGAAGTTTAAACCCAGCCAAAATTGTAGGAAGTCTAGTTTGAGGTAAGGACGACTTTTGTATTTTTCCAAACTACATAAAATCCAAATAGCTCCCTTTCAGAATGACCTACAATATATTCAAAACTGTAGATAGTGAAATAAATAGGAACTTCAACTTTTTTTTAATTATATACATAGAAAGTTCCATAATGTATACAAAACATCATTTGCTTCTAAATTTTCAAGTATGCAAATGTATGGAACAGTAGCAATTATTACATAATATAGCATAACAATAATGTTATAAAGCATGAGCAAGCATCAAGCTATTGAAATTGCAAGTAGGCCTGCAGCGTCCAGGGATTGAAAAATTGGCATCTGTTTCACTGTGACTTCCAGCCACGAATGTAAATAACTGTTAGGCATCAACATACAAATCTATATGCTAAATTTTTCTCTGTGTTGTAAATGTATTACATGAAGCGCACGAAATCCCACCATCGGTCTGTGTTACCAGGGAATGACACAGCAAGGCTGTTGAAAAATGAAAGCTACCATTTCTTTCTAGACAGATGGGGCCTTTAATCAAAATAGGGGTTGTTAATTCAGAACATGTTGGTAAGACCACACACAAAACTACTGGAGGAAGTCAGCTGTCCATGATCATCAATTAGTTAAAAAAAAAAAAAAAAAAAAAAAAAAAGGATTCAGACCCAAGAAACTTAGATTTAATAATTTAAACTATTAAAACAACTGTTTAAAGTGAGAACAAATATTTTATTTTGTTTCACATGCTCCAAATGACTATTTTATTTTATTTTACTTTAAACAAGAGAAGTAAGAAGTTAAAGTAAAACAGTTTCACAACAGGCTAATAGGAGAGTAACAATGATCACCACATTGCATATTGTTATATTCACAGCAGTTGTTTAGGGTATGAGACATAGACATGAAACATTGTCCAGAAAATTATTAGCACAAAACTTTTGCCTCAATGACTCAAGAGAAACCAGCTATATGACTATCTTTTTTTAATTCTGATTTCTCTATTATTTTCAAATAAACATTGCACATTAAAAATGAAATCTGAAGATGACCCTGTAAAAACTACTTTTCACTCCAAATTCTTTTTAACTATCTTAACTAATTTTTTATATACATAGATTTTCTTTCAGTTCATCATACAAGTGCAACAATGCGATGGTTACATACATGTGACTTACTTAGTTCACTGAGAAGTATATTTTAAATGTTCATCCATTTAAGAGTGAAAATGTTTAGTTTAACATTCTTTATAACTGAGTAATATTCCATTACATAGAAATACCACATCTTTTTCGTCCATTCCTCAGTCAAGGGGCATTTAGGTTGTTTCCAAGATCTATCTATTATGAACTGGGCAGCTATAAACACAGGTGCACATATATGGCTGTGGTAGGATGTTTTTAGTTCTTTTAGGAAGATACCCAGAAGGGGAATAGCTGGGTCAAATGGGACCTCCAACCCTAAGTTTTTGAATCTCCACACTGACTTCCACAGCGGTTGCACCAGCCTGCATTCCCACCAACAGTGGAGAAAGGTTCCTTTTTGTCCACAGCCCCATCAGCATTTGTTATTGGTTGACTTCTTAATACCAGCCAATCTCTCTGGGGTGAGGTGGAATCTCAGTGTTACTTTCATTTGCATCTCTCCAATGACCAATGCTGTTGAACATTTTTTCAAGTATGCTGTTTGTACTTCTTCATCTGAGAAGTGTGTGTTCATTTCAGATGTCCATTTTTGGAATGGATCATTAAATCTTGGAGGACTCATTTTTTTAAGTTCTTTATATGTTCTCGATAGTAATCCTTTATCTGAGGGACAGCTGGCAAACATTTTCTTCCACATTGTGGGTAGTCTCTTCACACTGTTGGTGGTTTCCCTTGCAGTGCAAAAGCTTTTCAGTAGGATGAGATCCCATTTGTTGATTCTTTGTGATAGTTCCTGTGCAGTCTGGCTTTTATTCATAAAGTCTTTGCTATACCAATGTCTTCAAGAGTTTTACCTACTCTATCTTCCATAAGATTTTTTGTTTCTGTTTTAATGTTGAGATCTTTAATCCATTTAGATTTTTACTTACGGATCCAGTCTTAATCTTCAGCATGTGGAAAGCCAGTTTTTCCAACACCATTTATTAAAAAGACTATCTTTCTTCCAGTGAATGTGTTTGGCACTTTTGTCAAAGATAAAGTACCTTAGTGTGTCTGGAGTTGTTTCTGGATCTTCTAATCTATTCCACTGATCTTTGGGTCTGTTTTTTGGCCAGTACCACACTGTTTTTATCACAGTAGCTTTATAGCATAATTTCAGGTCAGGAATTGTGATATCCCCTGTGTCTTTGTTATCCAGGATCGCCTTTGCTATTCTAGGGCTCTTCTGGTTCCAG
Source organism: Dasyprocta punctata (assembly GCA_004363535.1). Taxonomy (NCBI): domain Eukaryota; kingdom Metazoa; phylum Chordata; class Mammalia; order Rodentia; family Dasyproctidae; genus Dasyprocta; species Dasyprocta punctata. Next base: position 1,640 of record RJWM01005470.1, on the reverse strand, counting down.
ATAAATTTTAGGATTGTTTTCTCTAATTCTGTAAGATAAGTTATTGAAATTTTGATTGGGATCGCATTGAATCTGTGTAACAGTTTTAGAAGTATGGCCATTTTGACTATATTGATTCTTCCTACCCAAGAGCATGGGATATCTGTCTATCTTCTAATATCCTCTTCAATCGTCTTTTTCAGAGTACTATAGTTTTCAGTTAGAGGTCTTTTACATCTTTTGTTAGATTGATTAATAAGTATTTCATTTTTTTGGAAGCTATTGTAAAAGGTATTGCTTCCCTAATTTCTCTCTCAGTGAGATTGTTATTCATGTACAAGAATGCTATTGATTTTTGAGTATTGACTTTGTAACCAGCTACATTGCTAAATCTGCTTATTAAACCTAGAAGTCTCTTGGTGGAATTTTTTGGATCTTCTAGGTAGAGTATCATGTTATCTGCAAATAATACTAGTTTAACTTCTTTTCCTACCTTTATTCTTTTTATTTATTTCTCTTGTCTAATTGCTCTGGCTAAAGTTTCCAGAACTATGTTGAATAAGAGTGGAGAGAGTGGATATCCTTGTCTTGTTCCTGATTTTAGAGTGAAAGCTTTCAGTTGCTGTCCATTTAGTATGATGCTGGCTGTTGGTTTGTCATAGGTAGCTTTTATCAATTGAGATAGAGATAATCTATTCCAATTTCCTGTAGAGTTTTTATTATGAATGGGTGCTGGACTTTGTCACAAGCTTTTTCTGCATTGATTGAGATAATCATATGACTTTTATCTTTGGTTCTGTTAATATGATGTATTACATTTATGGATTTATGTATGTTGAACCAACCCTGCATCCCTGGGATGAATCCCACTTGATCATGGTGTACAAGTTTTTGATGATATGCTGCAGTCTATTTGCCAGTATATCTTATCTTAATAAGAATTTTTGCACCAATGTTCATTAGGGAGATTGGCCTGTAATTTTCTTTCTTAGTTGTATCCTTCACTGGATTTGGAATCAGAGTAATTCTTGCTTCCAAAAATGGATTTGGAAGTATTGCTTCCCTTTCAATTTCATTAAAGAGTTTGAGAAGTAGTGGTGTTAGAACTTCACTACATTTCTTGTAGAATTCAGCAGTGAATCCATCAGGGCCTGGGCTTTTCTTCGTTGATAGGTTTTTAATTACATGCTTAATTTTATTTATTGATATTGGGTTGTTTAGGATTTTTATATCTTCTTGACTCAGCTTTGGTAATTCATATGTATCTAGGATTCTGTCCATTTCTTCTATATTTTCCATCTTATTAGAATATAAGTTTTCAAAGTAGGTGTAGATAATTTTCTGGATTCCTACAGGATCTGTTGTGATTTTACCCTTTTCATTCCTAATTACATGGATTTGAGTACTTTCTTTCCTTTTTTTGATAAGGTTGGCCAAGGGTTTATCAATTTTATTTCATTTTTTTTTGTTTTTTTTAAACAGCACTTGATTAATTGAGGTAAAAGTTTTGTGCTAATAATTTTTTGGATGTTTCTTGTCTATATCTTTTATCCCAAACAATTTATGTGAATATCGATTTTATTTAATCTTTCAAAGAACCAACTCTTCGATTTATTGATTCTTTGTATTGATTTTTTTTTTTTTTTTTTTTTTTTTTTTTT